>ML777873.1:237206-256469 GCA_009831015.1 Picea engelmannii
CATCACTTCACTTTATTATTTACCTTTTAAAAACCCTTAAACCACTTTGACTACTTTGACCTTTTGGGGCTTCTAGATGACATGTGAGGGTCCTCCAACTTCGTAAGGCCATAACTCTCAAACCGTGAGGAGTTATGTGATGTTACACATACCACCAGAAATGGCATGACATATACTATCCATGTAGAATAGTATTGTCTGAAAATATATCATAACTCATACTGTTACCCATCAAACAAACTTGGGTCCATTACCCAAACCTAGGGTCTCCAACTTCTCATGGCTATAACTCTCTAACCATGAGGAGTTATGTGACATTCTACATACCATCGGAAATGGCATGCCAAGCACTATTGTTGGTGTCTAAAGATGTCCTAAAAACATCCTTAGTTTAACATTAATTTATCAACCTGGAGATTAGTCTTTTATCTCAAGAATATCAGAAAAGTCTATGCAGGTAGCCTAAAATCGTGTAGCTAAACCAAATCTGAATTCATCAACAATGAAGTTCCTCAACCATTCACCAAATATTCTAAGAACTAAATGGAATTGAAATCTGATTACTAAGATGCTGTAAAATGGAAAGGAACTAATTAATCTATTGAATTCACTTAACTAGAAAGCAATAATTGAATCTAAGTAATGACTTGCAGAATTAACTATCAATTATGAATTCTGATTACTGGAAAAGAAATAACGAATTACTCTATCTATGAAAAGAAAAAACAATTATAATCTAATCGGAAGGGACAACTAATGTAACTTTTGCCGAAAGGAACAACTATTGTAACTTTAACCGAAAGGAACAACAATCGTAAATCGAAGGAAAATGAACAACGTGGATGAAACTGTGAGGAATTATCAAGAAATAACTTCAGAAATGGAAATCATAACAACAATCATTAATAACTAATGGAAATGTATGTCTTCTATATTCAAACAATCATAAAATCATTAACACACTTATGCATTTATCCTTGGCTATTGTAAAAGAGATCTGAATCACAAAATAGAAATCAAACTTCGAACTGATGCAATTATAGAACGAGACTGTAGCTCCTTTATACTGGGCCCTCTGTCTTCAGAAGTACTTCTATGAGAAACTCAGAGCACAAAAATGATATAAACACTCAAAACTTTCATTGATTCCATGGCTGGTAAAACATTTACAAAAACTGCTTGTGCAGGGCAATTCTGAGTCTAAATACTTGAATGTGTTTTTTCTCTTGTTTTTTCTAGATCTATTACACTCTTATATATTACAATAGTTTGGGTAAATCAAGCTATCCCGAGGATCGAAATATCCTTAGGATTTATTTACTATTATAAAGTTACAATATAGACAATGCATTATTTTCAAAACTGCTTTACGCCTAAAAAGTCTTCAACCTCCAATAGCTTGTGCATAACCAAAATCTATTTGGTTATCTTTGATAGTTATTTATCCAATTCTATAACAAAATAAAACCATTCCAATCATAAATTATAATCTATTTAATAAGACTTTAATAACAATCCTAAGAGACATATTAATAATGTTCTTTCCTATTTATCCCTAACTATATAAAGAATCAATCAAAATCATATCATGAACTATGGAAAAAAGGAAGATATTTATACCTTTTTCGTAACCCAACATACCCCCCAACTTACCTTATTTCATGTCCTCATGCAATCTAGAGTCTTTCATGTAAACCAGTTATACTGTAGGGAGGAAAAGTTGGTTCACGGGGTCTCCTAAAACCATGGTTTCTTTTGATTTCGTCAAAAGCGGCGTCCTGTCTCTTTTTATTAATTTGATAATCCTTCTTGTAAACTTCTGGAGGAAACCAGAGTGATGCAGGAGCATCGTGAAAATCCTAAAGCACGTGACCAAACCAAGAAATAGTTGGACGGGCGGAGGAAGAAAAGAGCACATTTTCATAAAGACCCGTTTTGAATTTTGAAACAAAGTCATTAATGCAATAGTTAAGAGGAATGTACTCACATTTATACTTTGGAGATTGTAAATAGACCTGGGGAAATCCTCCCATCTATCGATTATATTGAGGAATTTAAGCCATTTAATGAAAGTAGGTAGATATGAATGATAGATTAGACAGTTTTAGAGAATAGGAGGGAAAACATATATAGACACCCTCATTCTTGTATCATTGTAACATTAACACATTAGCATAGCACAGAAGAAGAGAGTTGCAGAGATAGAGTTGTAGAAAATCCCATGTACAGGATCTTGGATTAATATATGAAGCTTTGAAACAAAATTCATGGTGTTATGATGTTTTCTGTCTTTACATGGTGAATGGTATGGTTACAGTTGTTTATTCTCTTTGTTTATGCCTTTGTTGTTATTCTGTGTGTACGTATGTTTTCATGTTAAATGTTTGAAGTCTGAGAGAGAGAATGATTTTCAATTGTTTCTCTTCCTGAGAGAGAGAATTTCCTGCAAGGAGTGCAGTGAAATATCTGCAAGGAGCTCGTTGACGAAGTTCAGAGTTTATCCCTGAAAGCTCAAGAGGGGTATCGTTGTTCTCATTCCAACAGAAGTGCAAGTGAAGTATATAAGCCATGGAAGGTGTGCACAGGCTGGTTGAAAGCTCAGAACTTATCAACCAAGGGGAATGTTGAAGGTTGAAAGACTACTATTGCAAGAAGTGCACAGATTCAAGAAAGTCGAATACCCAGGAGTATTTGATAGATTGTCACAAGGGGTGCGTGCAGGAGTTCTTTTCAAGGCTTGAAATTGCCAGAGAAATATTAGGAGGGTTAATAACTTAGAAATACTTCAAAGGGAGATGAGGGTTGAAGTCATCAAACAAAAGTTAAGTTCTAGTGGAAGAACCTCTATTTCATTTCGTGGAAGTTGTCCAGGAGGATGAGTGGTCAAAATTCTTTGTGGAGAACTAGCGAAGTCACGAGGACCGTAGGATCTAGAGGAGTTGTAGGGAAGATAAGGTTTGGACGAACTCATCCTTTTGGGTTCAAGAATCAACGAGGATCATTGATCGTGATCTGTCTGAGCCATCAAATCATTTCATCATTTCGAGGCTCCTGACGACAAGAAGTTGAGCACAGAGGAACGAAAGTTCCGAAGTCGTGATTTGTGACAGGAATTGGCTTGGAGTTTCAGGATTTTGGCACTTCGGGCGTCGGGAGACAGAGGAGACAACACTTTAGGAGAGAGAGTCCCAAAAACCCATAAGAGTGACAGGTGGCAGGATTCTATGTCAAAGGTATAAAACGTCGAGTGGACAGGTGGCATGTCCTCATCAATTGGTGGAGTCAAATCTTGTTAACTGTTTCGGGGTTCGGACGTCGAAGAACGGATAGCCTTGCATCTGGATTCATGAATTCATGAAGCCCGAAACCTCGATGAAGTAAGAATTCCGTTGGGAAGCCAACCTTTGCTGAGCACATCAGAATTTGGCATTTCAGGTTTCGGCAAGTAGAGGGCCGAGAAACTCGACAACAGGGATCACGAAATCATGAAACCCAAAGCCCTGATTTAGAAAAGGGCACAACAATGTTGTGATCTAGGATATTTGGGTTTGCGCCTTGTATTTGTTCACAATAGGCTCAATCCATAAGGACCTGTGGATACACTGTAAGTGTATGAGATATTCCTCGAGGGGAAATCAAAGAGTCAATTAGACTCGAGGGCAGTTTAGAATGATCTTGTGAGCAGATCTCGACCTGAGGGTTGGGGGTCTGCGTCAAGTGGTATCAAAGCACAGAACAAGTCTTTTCTTTCTGTAGTAGGGGACAAAGGAATATTTCTCTGCCATGCTACCGAGAAGAAGAGACATACCAATGCTTGATCCAGTAGTGGAAAGGGAAATGCGTAAAATACGTGCTAGGCTTGATGCCATGGAGACAACACATAGGTGCACAGTCGACACTGGGGATATCAGTGAGGCTGATAGTGAAAATGAGGATGGACATGGAGAAGAATTCGAAATCGAAGATGTTGCAGATGAACACCTGTTCAGGGTTGTTTCTAGGATAGGTGCCAGGGCAAAAATGGAGATTCCCATGTATGAAGGAAACCTGGTTGTTGAAGAGATTATAGATTGGATTAGAGCTTTGGATAAATACTTCAACTATGAGGATGTCAATGAAGATAGAAAAGTCAAACATGTCGTCACTATAATTAAAGGGCATGCAACATTATGGTGGGATGAACTGTAGGCTAACAGATGCTGCAAAGGCAAGAAGAAAATCAAAATTTGGGATAGAATGGTTGCGAAGATGAAAGCCAAATTCATACCCAAGGATTATTAAATTAATCTATTTCAGAGGATGCAAAATTTGAGACAGAAGCTGATGTCAGTGAAGGAATACACTGAAGAGTTCTACAAGCTAAACATCAGAGCAGGTCATCAGGAAAGTGATGATGAAAAGGTTTCCAGGTACATGAATGGTCTGCGATATGACATCCAAGATGAGATGAGCATGATGATCATTCAGACTGTATAATATTCTTATCAGATGGCTCTGAAAGCTGAAGAGAAGTTGAGCCGAAAGCAAGGTTAAATAGGCCAAGGCAGAAGTCAAGACAGAGGCAAAACAATTGCCCAAGACAGAACTCAAAGACCTCAAGAAGAGGGAATGAAACCTCAAACTCGGAATGAGAGAGGAGGAAGCTCACAGAGAGGGCAGTATGCTGATATAAATACTTTTCCTCGTACCAGAGGAAGAGGAAGAGGCAGAGGTGGAGAAGTAAAATGATTTACCTGTGGGAATAATGGACACAAATCCTATGAATGTCCAGATAGAAAGAAAGAAGGTGGTGAAACTCACATTGACGAAGCACAAGGAAAGAATGTTGAGGCAGAAGATGCTGAGGGCAGAAGATCCTTGATGATGAGGAAAGTTATCTTGAAGCCAGAGAAAGAGGAAGAGAACCCAACCCAAAGAAACAATCTATTTCAGACTGCTTGCAAGACCAAATATAGGGTATGCAAAGTTATCGTGGACAACGGTAGCACAGATAATCTCGTTTCTACAGAGATGGTAGAAAAGATGGAGCTGGAGACTATTGTACATCCGATCCCATATAGAGTTTCGTGGCTACAAAAAGGACATTAGGTAAATGTCACTAAACAATGTTTAGTTGAATTTAAAATAGGAGGATATAAGCATGAAATATTATGTGATGTCATTCCCATGGATGTTTGTCATCTATTATTGGGTAGACCATGGCAATATGACAAAAATGTGGTTCATGATGGGAGAAAGAACACATACACCCTGGAGAAGAATGGGAGAACTCACATGTTGTTGTCGATTAAGGATAAAGAGGTGAAACCAGAGGTTAGCAACACTGTACTTCTCATGAGTCGGAAGGAACTTCTTAAGGAGGTTAAGAAGAAGGAAAACACATAGTTTGTTGTGGTCAGGAAGCATATAATTGTTTTAACTAGTACAAGAGTGGATGATTTACCAGAGGAAATCAAGGAGTTACTGGAAGAGTTCGTTGATATAGTAGTGGACAAACTACCTCGTTCATTTCCACCTATCAAAAGTATAAGTCATCACATTGATCTTATACCTAGAGACAATTTACCAAACAAAGCAGCATACAGATTGACGCTGTAGGCGAATGAAGAAGTCAAGAGCCAAGTCCAGGACTTAATGGACAAAGGATTGGTTAAAGAGAGCTTGAGTCCATGTGTTGTTCCAATAGTGCTCAACCCAAAGAAAGATGGAGGCTAGAGGATGTGTACAGACTCAAATGTGATCAATAAGATTACCATCAGATACAAATTTCCATTACCAAGGATGGATGATTTGATGCATTGCTTGAGTGGAGCAAGATTTTTTTCAAAGATTGATTTGAAAATCGGATATCATCAGATTCATATGAGAGAAGGTGATGAGTGGAATACAACATTCAAGAAGAATGAGGGGTTGTATGAATGGCTTGTTATGACGTTTGTCTTAAAAAACACACCTAGTACTTTCATGAGACTAATGAAGGAAGTCCTGAAGGATTTCATAGGAAAATTCGTCATTGTGTATCTTGACGATATATTGATTTTCAACAAGACTGAAGCAGATCACTTAAAGCATTTAGTTGCACTGATGAAGAGGTTACAACAAGAGAAGTTGTTGATAAATGTGAAGAAATAATCATTCATGAGGACAGAGCTCATTTATTTGGGTTTTGTTATCTCTGCAAATGAGTTGAAGATGGACCCGGAAAAGGTGAATGCAATCAAGAATTGGCCATTGCCGAAAAGTGTATTTGAAGTTCGAAGCTTCCATGGTTTAGCTAGTTTCTATAGGAAATTCATCCGAAATTTCAGTGGGATTAGTGCACTGATGATGGATACAGTGAAGAAAAGACACAAATCTTTTCATTGGACAGAGGAAGCAGAGAAGAGTTTCAACTTGCTGAAGAAAAAAGATTATTGAACATCCAATTCTGGTGTTGCCAGATTTCAGTAAGACATTCCAGGTCAGGTGTGACGCGAGTGGATTTGAAATAGGAGCGGTCTTGAGACAAGACGATAGACCGGTTGCATACTTCCACAATAAATTAAATGAAGCGAAGGTTAAATACTCAACATATGACAAGGAATTCTACGCAGTCATACAAGTGCTGAAGAAATGGAGACATTATTTGGTTCCTAAAGAGTTTGTTTTGTACAGTGATAATCATGCTTTACAATTCGTGACTCAATAGGAGAAGTTGAACCAAAAGTATGCAAAACGGGTTGAATACATGCATAATTTTACTTTTGTGATTAAGCATATTTCTAGAACTACTAACAAAGTTGTTGATGCTTTGAGTAGGAAATGTTTGCTTATGCAGGAATTTAGAGTCAAAACATTGGGTTTTGATAATCTCAAAGAAATGTACAGAGAATATTCATATTTTAAGGAGGCATATGAGGCATCTGAGAGTCCAGTTCTCAGGGACAAAAGCCAGTGGATTGAATACCTGATCTAGGATGGATTATTGTTCAAGGGAAATCAATTATGTATTCCAAAATGCTCCATGAAGGAGAATTTGTTGAAAGAAAAACACAGTGGAGGATTGGTCGGACACTTCGGTCATGATAAGACGTTCTCAAAACTGAATGGCCCGTATTTTTGGCCAGGAATGAGGAAAGATGTTATGAGATTTGTGGACAGATGTAGAATTTTCCAGTACACAAAAGGGAAAAGGTAGAACATAGGGTTGTACCAACCATTACCCGTACCATAAAGGCTGTGGTATGCAGTGAACATGGATTTTATATTGGGGATGCCAAGAATGCAAAGAGTATTTGATTCAATCTTTGTGGTGGTAGACAAATTTTCAAAGATGGCACATTTTATACCATGCCAGAAAACCAGCGACGCCACTCATATTGCGAACCTGTTTTTCAAAGAGGTCGTTAGACTTCACAGTTTCCCTAGGAGTATTGTTTCGGATCGAGATACCAAGTTTGTGGGACATTTCTGGAGGACTTTATGGAAGAAGCTGGGGACAAATTTGTCATTTAGCTCAGTGTATCATCCTCAAATGGATGGACAAACAGAAGTTGTGAACAGAAGCTTGGGATATTTGTTGAGGAGCCTAGTGACTGAATACCACAGTCAGTGGGATCACATTCTTCCACAGGCGGAATTTTCTTACAATGATTCACTCAATAGAAGCATAGGGTAGAGTCCATTCCAAATTGTATATGGAATGCAGCCAATGGGAGTTTTTGAATTGAAGGGTTCAGAACATAATGAAACTAGAAGTGATAGTGCAGAGGATTTTGCAGAGGCAATGAAGGAACTTCACAGCCAAGTGAGGGAACGTTTGCAAATTTCAAGTCAAGAATACAAGCGCAGAGAAGATCAACACAGGAGAGAACTTCAGTTTGAAGTTGGTGATATGATTCTTGCACATCTGAGGAAAGAGAGGTTCCCAAGAGAACATATAACAAACTGAAAATGAAAAATATTGGACCATGCAGGATAATGAAGAAATTTGGGGAAAATGCATATGAGATTGAATTACCCGATGGGACCAGAATTTCACCGATATTCAATGTAGCCAATTTGTACCCATACAGAGCTGAATAAGCAGGAGCAGACAATGAACATACATAAGTTCAGTGCACTAAACAAATGCTTGTAGCTGAAAAGCCACAGATGGAAAGTATAATTGACAAGAGGATCAACAAGAGGACTAGAAGAAAAGAGTATTTTGAATACTTGGTCAAGTGGAGAGGACATCCAGTTGAATATGCCAGCTGGGAAGATGAAGCATAAATTCAGAAGCATGGACAGACCATGCAAGAGCTCATGAACAGGAGTTCATGAAAATTTTCAAGCGAGGGAGTATGATGCAGGAGTATCGTGCAAAGCCTAAAGCACGCAACCAAGCCAAGAAATAGTTAGACGCGCAGAGGAAGAAAAGAACATGTTTTCATAAAGACCCGTTTTGAATTTTGAAACAAAGTCATTAATGTAATAGTTAAGAGGAATTTACTCGCATTTATACTTTGGATATTGTAAACAGACTTGGGGAAATCCTCCCGTATGTCGATTGTATTGAGGCATTTAAGCCATTTAATTAAAGTAGGTAGATATGAATGATAGATTAGATAGTTTTAGTGCATAGGAGGGAAAACAGATATAGACACCCTCATTCTTGTATCATTGTAACATTAACACATTAGCATAGCATAGAAGAAGAGAGATGGAGAGATAGAGTTGTAGAAAATCCCATGTACAAGAGCTTGGATTAATATATGAAGCTTTGAAATAGAATTCATGGTGTTATGATGTTTTCTGTCTTTACATGGTGAATGGTATGCTTACAGTTGTTTATTCTCTTTGTTTATTCCTTTGTTGTTATTCTGTGTGTGTATGTATGTTTTCATGTTAAATGTTTGAAGTCTGAGAGAGAGAGAATGAGTTTCAATTGTTTCTCTTCCTGAGAGAGAGAAGTTCCTGCAAGGAGTGCAATGAAACGTCCATAAGGAGTGCATTGAATAAGTTTATAGTTTATCCCTGAAAGCTTAGGAGGGGTACCATTGTTCTCATTCCAACAGAAGTGAAAGTGAAGCATATAAGTCGTGCAAGGTGTGCGCAGGCTGGTTGAAAGCTCATAACTTATCAACCAAGGGGAAAGTTTAAGGTTGAAAGACTATTGTTGTAGGAAGTGAACAGAGTCAAGAAAGTTGAATACCCAGGAGTATTTGATATATTGTCGCAACGGGTGCATGCATGAGTTCTTTTTGAGGCTTGAAATTGCCAAATAAAGCTCAGGAGGGTTAATACCTTCAAAATACTTCAAAGGGAGACATGGGTCAAATTCATCTAGAAGAAGTTATGTTCCAGTGGAAGAACCTTTGTTTCATTTCATGAAAGTTGTCCAGGAGGACGAGCGGTCGAAATTCTCTGTGGAGAACTCTTGAAGCTATGAGCACCTTAGGATCCAGAGGAGTTGTAGGGAAGATAAGGTTTGGATCAAATCATCCTTTTGGGTTCAAGAATCAACAAGTACCATTGATCATGATCTGTATGAGCTATCAGATCATTTCAGCATTTCGGGGATCCTGACGACAAGAAGTTGAGCACAGAGGAACGCAAGTCCTGAAGTCATGAGTCGCGATAGGAATTGGCTTGGAGTTTCAGGATTTCGGCACTTCAAGTGTCGGGAGATGAAGGAGACAACGCTTTGGGAGTGAGAGTCCCGAAAACCTGAAAGAGTGACAGGTGGAAGGAGTCTACATCAAAGGTAGAAAATGTCGAGTGGACAGGTGGCGTGTCCTCATCAATCGACAGAGTCAAATCTTGTTGACTGTTTTGGGGTTCGTAGGTCGATGGATGGAGATCCTTGCATCTGGATTTGTGAAGTCACAAAGCCCGAAACCCCGATGAAGTAAGAAGTCTGTTGGGAAGCCGACCTTTGCTAAGTGCATTGGAATTCGACATTTTGGGTTTTGGCAAGTAGAGGGCCGAGAAACTCGACAACAACGATCGCAAAATCACAAAACCTGAAGCCCCAATTTAGAAAAGGGCATGAAATTGTTGTGATCTAGGATATTTGGGTTGGCGCCTTGTATTTTTTCACTACAGTCTCAATCCATAAGGACCTGTGGATACATTGTGAGTGTATGAGATATTCCCCGAGGGGAAATCAAAGAGTCAATTAGACTCGAGGGCAGTTTAGAATGATCCTGTGAGTGGATCTCGACCTGAGGGTTGGGGGTCTGCGTCACAGAGGAGAGGGGGATTATACCTACATCCCATCTAAGTAGGTCGTTCCTCCTAGAGTATTCTAGCACATCTTTCTACTCTGACGGTTGCTACAAATAAATTCCTAAATCCAAAGGGCTCTCTACTTTTAACTTCATCGGAGGATACATCCCATCTTAGCTTGGAAGCAGCAAGAGCTTCTTCCTTGAATTATCCAAAATATGTGATACCTAAGTGGATGACATGTAAATGGATAGGAGCCAATGAGTCCACAACCCCTTCCCTTTTCATGAAGGTCTTGTGTCGCATGATGGTTGGGAAGGATTTTTTAGGCTCTCCTCTAATCCAATGATCTAAACCAGTTTCCCTATTTATGAACATTTTGTGAGCCTTACCCCATCTGACCTGGTTCCTAGTAAAGGATAGGAATGATAGGAACTGTATCTCCCCTATGAAGAGGCCAAGGTTGTCTCCTCTAACTTCTTCCAAAATGCGATTATGGAAATATAATTCACACAAAAGGTATTGTACCTTCTCTTCCTGATCTATGAAACATGAAATAAATTCTGGAACAGTGGCAAATGAAATGGGCTTGCCTGCTCTAATGGCCTTCACTCTCAACAATAGATACCATTCCAGCAATAATAAAACATAATTAGTGGCAGGGGCTCTGCAATTGATGGCATCATAATAGACATCACGGATGTGTTTGATTTGCTCCAAAGCTTCTTCCAATTGGGTTTGCACCTTTTTTATCTTCCCTTGGCCTCTGGTAAGCGCAACATAAGTCTCACCCTTTGTTGTTGTCATGTCCTTCAATTCTTTAACAACCCTTTGATATTCAATCCTAGTTACTATTTCATGTTGGTGTTGGACCAATGCTTGTTGTGCTTGTGTAAGTTATGCTTTTAGTCTATCGATGATGACACTTTGTGCTTGAGATTGAGATGCTCGGTGTTCTTCCATAGCACTCATCTCTTCCCTATATTGAATCAATGCTTGCTGGGCCTACCCCAATTCTTCTTTTAGCTTATAAATGATGGCACCCTGTGCCTGAGATTGGGATGCTTGATATTCATTCATTTCTTCTCTCGAGCGAATTAATGCTTGCTGGGTCTGTGCAATCTCTACTTCTTGTCTATTCATGATAGTACTCCCTTCATGAGACTGCTCTATTATCATCAGTAATTTGCCTCTGTTTTGAGTCAGGGTTTGTTGAGACTGCAGTAGTTCTTCCTCCAGTCTCCTAATAGTAGCATTTTTCTCAGAAAGTTGAGTTGTTTCCTCTAAAATTAGAGTGTTTGTCTGTATCTCAGTATCAACCATCTCTTGTGTTTCTACAGGAATTACATCTTCATCCTGAACTACTACTTCTTCTACCATTAATTCCCCAGGATCTGTCTATATTCCTACAGAAGTTGTACTAGCTGCTTTCTTAGGAAGAGGGTTTCTTCCTTGCATTCTGCCCTTTTTGTTTTTATTTCTTCTGTGGATATTGTTTGCTAGTTCCAACTGTTTCCTCAATTCATTGATAATATCCTTGAGTTTTCCCACCTTCTGCTTTAATACCACAACCCTCTTAGCCTTTTTCTTGAACACTTTGTTTTCTTTCTTTAATTTCCTAATTTGTTTATGCTTTTGGCTGATTTCTGTTTATGAGGGATCTCGAGGTCTTCTTTATTTCGTCCAATAGATGGTTGTCCCTCTGTTTCTTCCAAGTGATGTGGTTGTCTAAGAGGGTCTCCTATTTCAAAAATAAATTATTCATGTGCTGTGTCATCTGGAAAAGATATTTCAATGTCAGGAAAGTCTTCAGTTGGTTTTGAAGAGGAGGTTGGTTCTGGTTCTTTTTCCAGATTATGTTCATCTCTATCAGTTAAGGTTCCTAAATTCCCCAAAACCTAAGCTATTTTTATCTCATATCTCGTCAAAAAGTGTCTTGTCAGGTGTTCTACTGCAGGTTGGGTGTCTCCCTAATTATCCTTTTGTGTTGTCTGCTCTGCTTTCTCAATTGCTTGAACATTTTCCTGTAAAGGTTGTTCTATGAAATTCTGAAGTTCTTCAGGGTGCTCTGTTGCATCCTGAATTTCTTTAGTTGTTTCCTGAGTTTGTTTTCTTCTCCTCCTTGTCCTAGGGGGGGATCTAAGAGAAACCATTGTTATCTTCTTTATTTTTGTTACTGCTTGTGTCTGTGAGGTCTGGGCTTCAGTGATTTGAGAAGGTTCTTCTTCAACTTCTATTTGAGGTGGTGGAATTTCTCTTTGGGTGGTGGTCGCCTGCTCTAGTTGTGGAGGTCTATTGGCCTCAATCAAATTCTCCCAAGTCAACTGAGTTTGACTCGATGATTTATCCACTATTAGTTTTACTAATCTGTGGTGGCTAATGACAGTAACATGATCCTTGGACCTTTGTGTTCTTAAGGAAACTTCATGTAGTATGGTATGTAGGAAGAAAGGTAGATTAAGTACTAACTGTTGCTTCAAGGCTGCCATCAATTTGAGATAGTGAGGTTGAGTTACATCGTATCATCCATCACAGGTGATGTACCCCTGAACTATCCCCACCAATTCCTTCCACGGTTCACTGAGGGTGCTGGGATTAAGTCCCTTTCCTTTTTTATCCAATTCTTCCCCAGGTTTTGTGAAATATTCCATGGCTTCCCTCAGCTTTGTGTATTTCCCTATCCATTGAATGCCTATGTTAGGGAGGCCTGTGACTTTTAATACTATTTCCAGGGTAACTGAGACTTGTATGCCTTGCACCGTAAAGATTTCTCCTTCCAGGTTTTGAAAGAATTTGAGCGTGACGTTTGTGTCATAACCTTGCAAGCGACTGAAGTACTCGGTCCACCCTAGGCGATGTAGGATTTCTCTTGCCTGTTCTGTAACCTAGAGTAATGTCGGCTCTCTGCGCACAATTATGCCACCCATATTTCTGTGAGAAAGAAAGAATGACTATCATTCCTGTTTACAAATTTGGTTAGACCATCTTTGGAGAAGTAGATGCCAGAAATGGAAAATATCAGTAACAACGAATGTATAAAGACATGGGTTTTGTATTTATTGCAATCATTATAGCTAGTTGGGAAGTGTGCCGAGCATCCCCCTCATTAATGTAGAGGTTGTCTTGTACCGTCAGTGTAGGCGGAAGCAATGAGTGCAGTTATTTTCGGGTGAGAGGTAATGATTGCATAGTCGCTGCCAGTAGGGGCTAACCATATATAATTTTCAAAAAGACACATGCCACCCAAAAATGATTTAAACTATAGTTGTTTGATGTGTGGAATTTGTAAAGTTAATACACCTATGTGCAAAAAATGATTTATGGAGAAATCATTCAAAAATAAATAAAATCTGTTCATTTTTTTTTAATAGTCCACATAACATAATATTTTTACTTTTCTGGGTGATTGAGTATAGCTAATATGATAGCCTCATTACTTGAGTAAAGGAGATCTAGAGACATGCAGAAACTTGGTATTTTGAGATAATTTTCCATACCATAGGCAGAGCCGCTACTGCCAGTAGGCGTCGATAGCCTTGGCAGGGTTGCCTTTTAACCCTTAGATGAGCCTTTATCCTTAATACACATACGGATCATCTTTTTCCAAAAATACCATTATCCTGGTTTGGTAACCAGATGATGATAATGCCACTCGCTAGATTGTAACTTAAGTGAACAAGCCAACTCATGATGAGACCTCTTGTTCTTTGAAAAAATAAAATGTCAAAGGCCATTGCCCTGATGTAGTAGCCATAGTGGGAATGTCACTTACGTTAGTATCCTATGATCGTGGTAGGTTGGATCGGATGAGACCCCTTGTTCTTTATGAAAAAGGTTTTTTATTGTGTATCTTTATTTATTTGTATCTTTTCTTAATAAATATTTGAATTGTCTTTTCCCAAGAAGACCATTATCCTGGTTCGGTAGCCAGATGATGATAATGCCACTCACTAGATTATAACTTAAGTAAACAAGCCAGCTCGTGATGAGACCTCTTGTCCTTTGACAAAAGAAAATGTCAAAGGCCATTGCCCTCATGTGGTAGCCATAATGGGAATGTCACTTAGGTTAGTATCCTATGATCGTGATAGGTTGGCTCGTGATGAGACCCCCCGTTCTTTATGGGGAATTTTTATTATATATATATATGTGTGTGTGTGTATTTTATTTTTATTATTTTTTTTATTGTTTTTATTTTTTTTGATAAAGGAGGCTCATCTACTCCTTAAGAGTAAGGGATGGCATAAGGAAGTGTAAATATGCCAAGTAAAAGTGTGTTGAAGACCCCTTATAATATAGAGGCAGAATATCATTCAGGTATATTTGTATATAAGGGAAAGAAACAACTTATGGTGGTGATTGATTATGAGCAAGGTTTAAAATATTTCGGAGAGATTATTCCACAAAATAGTGACAGATCGTTGTAATGATGATTAGAAACAGTGCTGGTGAAAATTATTTGATGAAATCTGCACTTATGGAGGAATGGATAGCGTTTGAATGCTATAGAAGGGAACGACAATCACGTGAAAAGGAACAACAGTTGTTCTATTCAAAAGGAACAACAGGTGCGCGAAAAGAGAATAGCAGTTGTTCTGTTCAAAATGGAACATCAGGCATGTGAGAAAGGAACAACAGTTGTTCCTTTCAAAAAGGAAAAATAGGTGCCCGAGAAAGGAACAACAGTTGCGCAAAAAGGAACAACAATTGTTCCATTCAAAAGGAAACAACAGGCGCGCGAGAAAGGAACAACAATTGCATGAAAAGGAACAACAATTGTTCTGTTCAAAAGGAAACAACAGGTGCGCGAGAAAGGAACAACATCGTCATGAACATGTAAAAGACAAAGTCTGTGTGATAAAATAAAATGGGAGTATGGAACAAAAGAAGGTGCTAATTGTAGTTATCTGTCCTGATTCTTGTTTCCTAGATGACTTTTTATAAAACAAAGAAAAACTAACCACTTAGTTGGAAAACTATATACAATATATACAATATAAACAAAATACATCATTTATGGAGTTGGGGTGGCTGGGTTACCTTCCCATCCAGCCAAAATCTGCACCGTAGGGTCTTTACTTACTTCTTGATAGAAAGAATCTTTTGAAGGTGGCTGGTGGTAAAGTCGCAGCCGGTGTCCATTGACCAGAAAGGGTGATCCAGACCCATCGATGGTGCTCAAAGTAACCATGCCATTATCATGGACCTCATTAATTTCATACATCATGTCTGTAATTTCCCAGGAAAGTCCTGAAATCTGGAATCATAGAGGAGAGCCCAATCTCCTTTATTGAACGATTTCTTCTTGATATGCTTGTCGTTCCAGGTTGCTCTCTATTGCTAGATAATAGATGTGCACTCCACAATAGACAAGAGTGCTTCATCCAATTTGTTGAGTTGCTGAAGGCATCGTTTATGTGCTTTTGTAAGATTTAGTCCAATTTCCTGGGCCATTCTTAGGGTCTTGATCTTGAATTTTATTGGGAAGATGGGTTCTTTACCATATACTAGATGGTAAGGATTGTAGCCAGTGGTATTACACCAGGTTGTACGATAAGACCATAAGGAATTTGGGAGCTCAGTAGCCCAATTCTGTCGGTTTGTTGAGACAGTCTTCATCAGAATTGCCTCTAGGACCTTATTGGTGCTTTCTACTTTCCCATTTGCTTGTGGGTGGTATGGAGAAGTAACTTTGTGCTTAATGTGATAGTTGTCTAGGGTGGCGGTGATTCTATGGCTTGTAAATTGTGACCCTCCATCAATAATTATTTCTCTGGGTAGTCCATACCGTACAAACAATTTGAAAAGGAATTTGATGACTACTTCTTCTGTTGCATTTGGTAAAGCTTCCGCCTCTACCCATTTGGTCATGTAGTCCGTTGCAACGAGAATATAGGTATTTTGATTTGACTTTGGATTAAAGGGGCCGATGAATTCCAGCGCCCATCTTTCAAATGGTTCTACGATTATTTGTTTTTTCAAGGGCATTTCATGAGCCTGACCTGGTTTCCCCATCTACTGACAGTTGTCGCATGTCTGGACATATTTCTTGGCATCTCTGAATATTGAGGGCCAATAATAGTCCATATGTAAGATTTTGTTTCCAGTCCTATGGTCTGGAAAATGGCCCCCACAGGGCTCATCATGTCATGCTTTCAGTATGTCATAGATTTCGTCCTCTCACACACATCACCAGATCTGGAGATCAGCTCCTGTGTGGAAAAGATATCCACTGATCCAAGTGAATTGTGCACTACGCTAGACGATCAATTGTTTTTTCTTTGATGATAAATGTGTCAGTAATCTTCCCATTGTTAGATATTTTGCTACATCAGTGTACCAAGGTGGTTTTGTGTCGACAACAAACAGATGCTCATCTAGGAATTGATCCTCAGTTGTTAATGAGTCGTCTATTTTTGGGATGCGGGACAAGAAGTCTGCAACAATATTTTCTCTCCCATGTCAATATTTGATGGTGATATCAAATTCTTGCAATAATAACAACCATCGAGTGACCTGTCCATTAGTAATTGGTTTATTACCTAGATATCTAATGGCAGAATGATCAGTATACAGGATAACTGGATAGCCTGTTATATAATGACGAAATTTATTGATGGCATGTATAACAACTAAGAACTCTTTCTCTGTTACTGTATAATTAATTTCAGTTGTAGTTAGATTCTTGCTAATGAAATAAATGGCGTAGGGTTTCTTTTCTTCTTCCTGTCCCAAAACAGCGCCTATGGCAATGTCTGAGGCATCGGTGGAAATTTGAAATGTTATTTTCCAATTAGGTCCCCTCAACATTGGCGTTGTTGAGATCAGTTTCTTGAGTCCTGCAAAAGCCACATTGTATTTTTCAAACCATTTAAATTCTACATTACCTATCAAAGCATGTAAAGGCGCAGCGGTTTTTGAAAAAATTGGCATAAATCTGCGATAGTATCCTGAAGCACCAAGGAAACTACGTACCTCAGTTTGTGTGTGTGGAGTAGGTAGATTAAGAATTACCTCAATGTTTGTTGGGTCTACTCTAATTCCATCTGCAGAAATGTAATGCCCTAATACCACACCTTCTGTCATCATCATGTGACATTTTTCGTGGCTTAAACATAACCTGGTAGCGATGCACTGCTCCAATACCTTCTCCAGATTATTCAAGGCTTGATCGAAGTCATCGTCGTACAGGGTGAAATCATCCATGTAGACTTCAAGCCCTTCGCTAATCAGATCACTGAATATGCTCAGAATGGCCCTTTGGAATGTAGCTGGAGCGTTGCAAAGCTCGAAGGGAAATACTTTGTAGGCAAAGGTACCCCAAGGACATGTGCATGTCATTTTATCCTGATCTTTTGGGGTAATCTGGATCTGACTGTAGTCGCTGAAACTGTCTAGGAAAGAGAAGAATTTATTCCCTGCCAAGGTATCCAGGACCTGATCGATGAAAGTTAATGGAAAATGTTCTTTTTGAGTAGGTTTGTTTAGTTCCCTGTAATCAACACAAATTCGCCACTTCCCGTTTTTCTTTGGGATGATGACTAATGGGGAAACCCATCGACTATCTGAGATAGGGTATATAAAATCTGCATCCAACAACGTTTGTAGCTCTTCCTTAACAATATCTCTGAGGTGGAGATTCAGTCTTCTTTGCGGTTATCGGATAGGTCGGACGTATTTTTCAATATAAATGCGGTGTGTGCAGAGTTGTGGATCAATACCTTTCGTATCAGAGTACTCCCAGGCAAAATCTTGTTGGTATTTAGAGAGAGTTTGGATTAGCTTTTGTTGTTGTTGCTCTTCTAGGTTGGCATTAATGTTTAGAGACTTCCCTGGTGTGATCTCAACGGATTTATTGTTGTGAACAGTGGTAGTTGGAATTTGTTGTTCCATTAAATATTCCAGCGGGTCTCCCTGTGCTTCACAGTCTAGAACAACTTAGAGCATCTAGCATGTTGGGTTACTTTTAGTGGTTGGGTTGTTAATAAACCCACTGATTACATCATCCTCTAGATGATTCTTGTGCTTGAGGGCTTCTTCCATCGTGAGTGGGGCACGCAGATCCTTCTCGGGATATCGTGGTGGTGGAAATTGCAGGTGTACGATCGTTGGACTAGGTTTGGCTGGAGGATATAAGATGAGATTCCTTGTAACCCCTCCTCTAGAAATTGTCATTGTACTCGATCGACAGCCTATGTACGCATCAGCTGTCATGAGCCATGGTCTACCCAATATCAATGTATGCCCTTCAAGTCCACTTTTTGGGTTGATGATGAGAAAATATGCGGGATATTCCCAAGAATCAACTGAAATGGCTATATCATGTAGTGTGCCGAGTGGTTTGACCATTGATCGATCGGCCAATTGCAACATAATCGGTGTTGGGTTGAAAGAGTGAAGACCCAAGTCATTGCAGGTTTACATAGTTAGAATATTGATGGCCGCCCCCAAATCAACTAGGGTATTTGGAAAGGAACAACCCTGAATCTGAACTGTTACTATGGGGTTCCCCCAATCTGCATATTTAACTAGTGTTTCTCTACCCAAAAATAGATCAGATAAGGCTCCCACTACATGAACTGTTGATGATGAATTTTTTATTTTTCTAGTGGACTTCCTCCCACATAGCTCCTTGATTGTCTTTTCATAGATCGGTATGTCTGGAAGGGCTTGCAGGAGTGGAATTTTGATGTATAAATTCATAAGTTCCCCTATAATTTCGAAGTCAGGATATACAGTGGGTTTTGCTATCATCAGTCTTTCGGGGAACTAAGGGGAGGGAATTGCATCCTTATTAGAGTCTTGTGATTTGACTGTGTTCCTCCCTTGCCTGATTTCTTCTGTTATCACCACAGTTGAGGGTGTTATTGTTGGTTGTTTTTCATTCCCCTATTCTTGGGTGTTCGTGCTCGAATCGTCGCCAGGTGAACAAGAATGGGAGCACTAGCATGCCCTGTTGGGCTCAGCAAGGCAGAACAGGTTTGCTGTGGATCAAAATGGGTTAACAGAGAATAGAAAACCAAACGAAATAAAATCTACCTAAGAACTGAAAAGCAAATAACATTACAACCA
>ML777873.1:267882-286502 GCA_009831015.1 Picea engelmannii
ACGTTCTTATCCCGCGCATACGCGCGCACCTTACTGATGTGAAGTGTCTTTCAATTTTTGTATAGTTTCTGACCCTTCTGGAATGCTATGAACAGTGCCATGAATGACTTCATTGCTGTTTTGATGATGTAGAGTTCTTGTCGTTGTGTGCAGATGATGTGGAGTTCTTGTCGCCATGTGCAGACGAAATTTCAGTGATAACATTGGGGAATGCCATTTTGTTCGGGAGAGATGATGTGCCTTGATCTTAACTGAAGTTCATTGCACCCTACTAGATTGATTTCCCCTTCTCCACTTTCCATAATCTGGATGAGCTGAGTTGGTCTGCTATTGGGATTCAGGTGGGGTTGGGCAGGTAATTGAGGGCGTAATTTTGATTGGGGAAATGGGAGTGGAGTTTGTAATGGAGGTTGTGTTTGAGAGGTCATCCCCATAGGTTGGTTATTCATACCCATGGGGCGCTGCCAGTTCTGGTTACAATTTGGGTTTTGGGCAGTCGAGTTAGGCCATTGTGGAGGGTAGGTATTATTCAAATTTTTCCAGGATGAGGTGGGGTATTGTGAATTTGGCCAATTGGAACTTGCAGTTCATTGATTTTTCCAGTTGGGGTTTGTGGTAGACTGGTTTGTCCAGGTAGGAATTGCAGGTGGGTACTGTTGGGGCTGCCAGTTCTGATTAGTAAATGGCTGACCCTGCCATGTGCTGCCAATATCTATTGTTGATTATACTGTCCAGGATTTTGCGGTTGATTATACTGTCTAGGAAAGAAGGAGGAAGGATCCTGAAATGTATTTTGAGGCCAAGACGGCCACTAACGGCGTTGATCCATCAGATATAATGGTTATGTTTCCTCTTCTACTTCTTTGAATACAACTTTCAATCTAGGGACTGATGGGAATTCCTTTGTGTCGTGATCCTTGGCGCAAATAACGCAAACCCAAACTATATCCAAGGGGAATTCCCTTGGACCATGTTTCTTTCTGCACCTGTGGAAAAATATAGCCAAGGTATTCTCTACCTCTACCTTTTTTTGTTTGTCCTGCAATACATCCAATTGTGTAGTCAGAGTGCTCAAAATATATGTTTTAAATTTTTCTAGGAGATTACCGACTTCAGCTCGCATAACATCCCTGCTAGAGATATTGTTATTTCTTGTGAGGGACATCTGCACTCCTGACCTAGTCTGTGTACTTCCTTGTGAGCACTTGATACACAGTAGAACAATATCTTCATAAGTTTCCTGATAAATGTCACCTTTCCCCATTAAATTCAATGTTTCTACCCATTCATCTCTCATACCTTTGATCAGAGTTGCTTTGAGTACTTCACCTGGTAATGTACCATAGGGTGATCTTTGCAAATTATATTGAAATATTTCGACATATTCTTCTAATGATTCATTTTCTTTCGAAGTCATTTGAAAGATTTCATCTTTTAGGTCTCTGGTTCTGCAATAATATTGATATTTTAACAAGAAGGTTTGTTTCATCTGGTCCCATTAATTGATGGTTCCACCTCCCAATCCCATGAACCAGCGTAGGGCTGCTCCCTTCAAGGTAGAGGGGAATAGTTTTAATTTTTGGGGTTCAGAGGTGTAATCATACCCTCTACATAGGACATCAAATTCAAATAGGAATGCATACGGGACTTCTGAAATCAATCCATGGAAGGTTGGCAGGTTTTGTAAGGGGATTGCTTTCATGGGGGCATTGGCAATTGGATCAACTATTGGATACTCCAGCGTGGAGGTCTAGGGTTGTTGTTGATTTGGTTGTGCCATTTGATCGAAAATGTGCCAAAAATTTTCAGGAGGTTCTTGATCCGGGTATTCTATTTGAAATTGTTGATTATTTGGTCTTCCAAGGAATTTGACTACACTCACTTTATCTGGGATTTCGGATATGCCTTCTTCTTTCACAGGAGACTCAGGATCAGGTGGTGGTGGTGGTGGGTATGCCTTGGCAACCCTGCTAGTTTCTCCTATTCCCTCCTCTAGATGATTAGAGCTTCCCTCTTCTAAGGGGTTGAGCGGTGGGAGATTTATATTCTGAAATCTCTGCTCGGTCCCTTCAGTTTTTCTATCAATCTCAGTGTGGGCCGTAGTTGGTGAAACTACTGCCTGAGGAATTCGGGTGGGTCCTTTCCTAGGTCCAACCGAACCTAGAGATTCACCCTTTTTTATGATTTCATCTATGAAAGTGCTTCTTCCAGGGATCACCAAACCCTGGGTTTTAGTTTTTCAATATCCTTTTTTCTAGTCATACACACTTCACACAGAAAGAAATTTCAACAAAAGAAAGCACCTACGAAGCCTCTTTAAGTGTCAACTGGAGGTAAGCATTGGCATAAGCATTTTACTTATTACCTGCATAGGTTCTTACCTTCCGTCTTCAATACCTGGTCCTCCAGAGACAAAACCTATGCTACCTTTGACATTCTACCCAACAACAGCACCAAAATGTTGGTGTCTAAAGATGTCCTAAAAACAACCTTAGTTTAACATTAATTTATCAACCCGGAGATTCGTCTTTTATCTTAAGGATATCAGCAAAGTCTATGCAGGTAGCCTAAAATCGTGTAGATAAACCAAATCTAAATTCATCAACAATGAAGTTCCTCAACCATTCACGAAAGATTCTAAGAACTAAATGGAATTGAAATTTGATTACTAAGATGTTGTAAAATGGAAAGGAACTAATTAATCTATTGAATTCACATAACTAGAAAGCAATAATTGAATCTAAGTAAGGACTTGCAGAATTAACTATCACTTATGAATTCTGATTACTGGAAAAGAAATAACAAATTACTCTATCTACGAAAAGAAACAACAATTATAATATAATCGGAAGGGACAACTAATGTAACTTTTTCCAAAAGGAACAATTATTGTAACTTTAACCGAAAGGAAAAACTATTGTAACTTTAACCGAAAGGAACAACAATCGTAAATCTAAGGAAAAGGAACAACATGGATGAAAATGTGAGGAACTGTCAAGCAATAACTTCAGAAATGGAAATCATAACAACAATCATTAATAAATAATGGAAATGTCTATCTTCTATATGCAAACAATCATAAAATCATTAACACACTTATGGATTTATCCTCGTCTATTGTAAAAGAGATCTGAATCACAAAATAGAAATCAAACTTCGAACTGATACAATTACAAAATGAGACAGTAGCTCCTTTAGACTGGGCCCTCGGTCTTCAGAAGTACTGCTATGAGAAACTCGGAGCACATAAATGACATAAACACTCAAAACATTCATTGATTCCATGGCTGGTAAAAAAATTACAAAAACTGCTTGTGCAGAGCAATTCTGAGTCTAAATACTTGAATGCATTTTTTTCTCTTGTTTTTTCTGGATCTATTACCCTCTTATATATTACAATAGTTTGGGTAAATCAAGCTATCCTGAGGATCGAAGGATCCTCAGGATTTCTTTACTATTATAAAGTTACAATATAGACAATGCATTATTTTCAAAACTGCTTTGCACCTAAAAAGTCTTCAACCTCCAATAGCTTGCGCATAACCAAAATCTCTTTGGTTATCTTTGATAGTTATTTATCCAATTCTGCAACAAAATCAAACCATTCCAATCATAAATTAGAATCTATTTAATAAAACTTTAATAACAATCCTAAGAGACATATTAATCATGTTCTTTCCTATTTATCCCTAACTATCTAAAGAATCAATCAAAATCATATCATGAACTGTGGGAAAAAGGAAGATATTTATACCTTTTTTGTAACCCAACAACTATAAATCTAGGATAGTTTCCCTGACAAATTAAATGTCCTTCATCTCATTATTCCACATACAATCATGGGTCCTCCAACCATTCTTCTAGGATAACTCAATTCGCAAAGTGTCTTCCCATGAGGGCTTTCACCATAAGGGGAAGACTTTGGAGTTCATCCATTTGTGCACCTTATCAATCATGATAAGACAATAATGAGAGCATGGGTCCTCCAACCATTCTTATAGGATAACTCAATCGACAAAGCGTCTTCCCATGAGGGATTTCACCATAAGGGGACCACTTTGGAGTTCATCCATTTGTGCACCTTATCAATCATGATAAGACAATAATGAGTCATCTATACATTTTTCCAACAATGCATCATATACCAATGAAACCACATCGATCCATCTTCATCATGTATCAATGACAACTCATTGATCCATCTTCATTATATTAATGAAAACTCATTCATCCATCTTCATCTATGCATTCTCATCAAGGACAATACATATTATATTACACCAATCATCAATCAATCAATCCTTTGACATCAATCAATCAATTGGCATCAATCAATTGACATCAATCAATCAAACCATTGGCATCAATGACAACATGATCCAAAAAGACCAACAATGATCTGAATAAATATAACCTCAAATCCAAGAAGAAAGAAGGGAAGCATGGCATTCCCAAGCGGCCTATTAGAGCTGAGAAACTTGCTAAAGATATAGCAGACAACAATAAAGAAAGAAAGGCACAAAGCCCCTCACCACTAGTCAAAAGTCCTATCCTAGAGGTGAAGGAGATTTTGAATCCTCCCTCCTCTTTTAGCCTTGAGTATGAGATTCAAAATATTAGAATCTTGGTACCCCTATCAGAGTTAGTCAAGCATGAGGATTTCAAAAGGTTCCTATCAAAAAAAATTCAGCTCGATCCTGCACCTCACCCCATAGACTCAATTAACCTCCAATATGAAAAACTAGTTGTCATATTAGGAACTTTGGTAGAAGATAGAGATGATTCCTCCCCTCCGTTATATACTTCATTGAACATCCATGATAAGGTTCTGCATAACTTCTTGATGGATTCAGGGATATCTCACAATCTTATGCCTAATATTGTCATGGAATAGCTCGGGATGGAGGTTACAAAAATCTATCATGACATGTATTCTTTCAACTCCAGAAAGGTGAAGTGACTTGGGGTTATCAAAGACCTGGTCTTGTCTGTATTCCAGCTGCCAATGAAGAGCGTAGTCATGGATATCGTAGTATTTGATGTTCCCCCTAAGTTCAGGATTCTCTTGTCTAGTGTTGTAGGAAAATCTCCCTGCGGACAGGTAGATTGTCTCAAAGAGATAGACCCTTAACTCTATGAAAGAAAGTGCTTAACGTGGACACTGACCTCCTTTCAAATCCATACAAACTAATACATGAGAAGGAAGGAGAATAGAGGTACCTCTTTATCGACGTTTGTCCCTGCACGCTCCGAGTTGAGCTTCAATCCGTTGCTCCTCGATGAGTCCTGTAGACAAACAAGATAGGACCACTTCCTACTCTATTGATATTAGTCTGAAATAGATCTATCTAATAAAGAGACAAATTCATGTGATATTGAACATGAATTAGAAAGAAACAGGCCAATCACATTATATTAATGAGGACAAAACATTGCTTATAGCCATGGATGAGTTGCAGTAGTTCTGCCAAGTCCTCCTTGTCTACCCCTTGCTCAAAAGATCCACGATCTGAACGATGATAGATTCACTGATTTCTCCCTATGAGATCATAGGTCTATTGCCTCCAAATCATATATGTTCCAGCACCACTTATGAGATCATAAGTTTGGTGTGATTCTCCTTTTTCCAGTCCCCTTTCACCATCATAGAGCCTACTTATATAGGTTAAGAGGAGCTTAACCTCTTGATTTATCTTTAGAACAAGTTGGGAACTTCCTCCTTAGATAAGGGATCTATTCATGAAACCAAGAATTCGAGCACAACTTCTTCCTAATCTCGAAAGATCCTCCCCTTATTCTCCTCAATGGGCCAACTACTGCCTCAGATTAGGCAGCGCTCCCTTAGAAAGGGCATCAAAGCGTTGTAGTGCTTCCTGGTAAGATTTAGGGGAGTGCCAGCACTTTCAAGATGAGTAGTGCTCCTTCAGAGGGGGTAGGGGAGCATTATAACACTCTCTGAAGCCTTGTAGGGGAGCGCCAGCGCTTCTAGAGCTGATATAGGGGAGCGCTCCCCCTCAAAACCTTTGTTTCAGAGCTCTCTTCAGGTGTTAAGAGTCATTTGAATTTAGTAAACCAGTTCTCCTTCTTCAAATCAAGCATATGAGATGTTCTAAGTATCTCCTTAGTGTCGTCGACATGGTAGTATGCTCGAACATCATTTGTGACACTTATGACCAACTTGCGACACTTGCGAAAGTTGTAAGGAAGATGCGACACTTACGACAATTGAGAGGAACATGCGACACTTATCCAACTGAGTAATTTTAACATGTAACAGATTGCCCCCCAAAGTATGAAGTTAGAAGATGTCAACTGATAACTGAAATACTTTGCAGACGTCCAAGCAAGGGTATAGACTCGGAGGACCTGACAGAAGCTGCACACAAACATTCAACAAGTATCATGACATAATTCAAAACCCAAGGCAGGCATACCTATGCTTGGGTGATCAAGACTCAGCAGGATATGGCCACCATAAAATACATTGCGGATCCATAATTGTATTGATAAAAAAGGTATAGCCATCGAAGATACAATGTGGATCTATACTCTGATGACTCGGACTGATTGTAGCCACGAAGAATACACAGTGGATCTACGAAATGACAAGACATAGCCACGACCAATACAAAGTGGATCTATGTAACAGTGTATGTGTTCTTTGTCCAATAGAAATTCCTTCGAAGCCTGGGCAAAGCACCTATCAAAGTGATCGCTCAACCTAGGGTCTTCTTACCAATCCCAATATGGTACGAATCCAACCATGTGAATAGATGTCCTGATGTCGAACATGGAAGAAACCACTTGATTACCGGTCAATGGTGTGAACTGTTAACAAGTGCGAGGGAGATCACCATTAATGTCAATGATTCCCAAGGTACCTTAGTACATTCCAGCGAATGTGAATAGATGAGCTGAATTCGAACATTCATGGAATCATTCGATCAGAGGTCAATGATGTAAACCTACTGTCGAATGTTAGGAGGCATGCCATTGAGGCATGCAGGTCCCAAAGTACTAACTGGTTTCTAAGTCTGATTCCCAGATAATGTGTCGAAGTTGACAGGAACAAACTCGTCGAGGGAGGGCCTTGATGTATCCCCCATCAATGACACGAAATGGACATGGAGATGTAATTGGCAGATCAAACAGACATGGACTGACACAGGTCTTGAGGCAAGATACTTGGGATGGCTGACTCTCGAGGCGGATACTTCCCTTGAACACTGAGGCACAACAACAAAATGTGACATGGACCAAAACTATGCAGTGGGTATCGTGACTTGCATCATATGACCCAAAGGAGCGAAAGGAACTCAGAGGATTGGCTCAGTGCAGAGGTTCAGTGGATTATGATATGTGCAAAATGACAAAGTGTCGTGTTCAAGGGCGACTCTAAGAAATGTTGGATGATGTTCTCAAGAGACTGCTTGGCTTGCTCCTTTCAATTTTTTCCCCCATCCAGATAGATGAGTACCTCTTTTTTATTTAATGAGCTCGAGGAGGATAACACATGCTCGATATAACTCACCTTCGGTAAGTTCCTCTTCCTTTGTTTAACGAACCGAAAGAAGTAAGGGTTCGATCCCATATGGGTCTGTCGATGTGTGTTTTAACGAGTCCAAAGACAGAAAACTCGAAGGTTTTTCGGGATTATAGAGTTTGGAAAAACACCTAAAAGATAACTCTCTCAGTTCCTTTTTCATACAGTAGTCTAACAAGACCGAAAAAGGGGTAAACTATCGCTCGAAAGACGCCCTTTCTGACCTTTTAACGAGTGTGAAAAGATGCAAGGTCACTTGACAATATTTTCATATTTAGAGAGTCTGAAAAGGGTTTAAAGATGACTCCAGGGGGGTTCCTTTTTCGTGTGTTCGTGTATCCGTATGGGTCCGAAAAAGAGATAAAAGTTTACCCGGTTTCATTCTCATGTATTTACGAGAACGATAAAGAACAAAGACTAAGCTCGGTATGCCCCCAGCTTGAAAGATGGTGGCTTAGCTCCAAAATGATCATCAAAGGTTGGAGACATGCCCCCCAAGCTTCAATTCATTCATCGACTTTGAGGTTGTCACCAATTTCTGTGCTAGATGGAGAAAAAGGATACAGGTGGATGAAATGAAGGTTAAAAAATGAGACCTAACGAAAGACTCGACTTGACATCTACGAGATCTGGCAAAAGACTCAACTTGAAGGGAGAGGTGATTGTTTCATTTTTTAACGAGCTTGACACAGGAAAAGAACTATGCTCAAGGTTCCAGGTTCGATCCCCAGATTGTTGTTTCATTTTTTAACGAGCTTGCTACAGAGAGGAAAACTATTCTCAAAGCCTATGTTTCATTTTTTAAGGAGCTTGCCACAGAGAAGAGAAACTATGCTCGTGACCTCTGTTTCATTTTTTAACGAGCTTTCCACAGAGAAGGGAAACTATGCTCGTGACCTCTGTTTCATTTTTTAACGAGCTTGCCACAGAGAAGGGAAACTATGATCGTTACCTCTGTTTCATTTTTTAACAAGCTTGCCACAGAGAAGGGAAACTATGCTCGTGGTTTCTTCTAGATCATGGCTTCCAAGAGGATAATGCTCTGGAAGGATACCATGTCAAGGGACAAAACTCGATCGTGGCTTCCAAGAGATCTTCGTTGGATGGAAGAGAATCACTCTGGAAGAAACACATGTCGAGGGTCGTGACAGGGGTAAGGAGATCAAGCTCCAATAACCCTACCGAAGAGATCACCATGTCAACTACCGGATCCAAATCGTCGGAAGCTAAAGTCATGGGAGACAACGCCACATAATTGAAATGTGGCGGGGGTGATACTGTCTGCATATAAGAACCATTTAGGGAGGTAACCCAGTCGGGGCCGATGAATGAAAGTTGATCAATAGTCAAAATTCTTCCAACGTGAGGGAAATATATCACACGTAAAAGGGTGGATACAAGAGCTTTCATAGCATAGACATAATCACTCCCAAGGATTAAAGTGAAATCCAAGGGGTCTCGGACTACCATGACATCGATAAAGACAGTTTTCCCTCCCAAAGTTACAGGAAACTGAGGAAGGATCCCTAAAGCTTGACTAGTTCTTCTGTTAAAAGCTAACAGATTCTGTGTAACCAGCGCAAGTTGCGGACAACCCAAAGCGTACCAAGTAACAGAAGACAAAATACTAACGGACGCACCTTCATCTATCAATGTTTGAGGAACGTCCCGACCACAAACCTGTACTGTAATCTGGAAAGGAATGTGGGAGGGAAGACGAGGTCCAGTTAGCACACCCCAATCAAAAAGGATGGCTTCAGTACTTGGAGGTGGTTTCATAGGAGAAGGAGGAATTCCCCCAGGCACGGTAGAGTCTATATTAACAAGACAAACATGGGCAGTATCGGGTTTACTCTCTATAAGGAGAGTAGGATCGACCGATGATTGGATCGGATCAACCAATGGTGGACTTGGATAGACCACTTTAGCACTCTTTAGAGGAAGAGTGGGACTGACCGAGGAAGGGACTGGATCAGTCACTTGGACATTCCTCAATGGAGGAATGGGATCGACCAATGGAAAAAATGGATCGACCACTTTGGCACTCTTCAGAGGAAGAGTGGGACTGACTGAGGAAGGGACTGGATCAGTCACTTTGGCACTCATCAAAGGAGGAGCGGGATCGACCGATGATAGAACCAAATCGACCACTTTGGCACTCTTCAGAGGAAGAGTGGGACTGACCGAGGAAGGGACTGGATCAGTCACTTTGACATTCCTCAATGGAGGAATGGGATCGACCGATGGTGAAACTGGATCGACCACTTTGGCATCACTCTTTTGATGAAGAGCGGGGCTGATCAATGATAGAACTGGATCAACTACTTGGGTTTGTGGTGCAATCGAGGAGGAAACTAGATTGACTACCTGATCAACCGGACTGACCGGGGATGGAACCAGATTGACCAGTCCATCAACCAACGATGGGTCGGAGGAAAGATTACGATAACCTTTTGGAGGTTGAATTTTTTCCAAAAGAGAAGAAGCCTCGTCCATGCGAGGACAAAGGTGAGAGTAATGATCACCTTTACATAACAGGCAAAGGAACTTGACAGTTTTCTTGTTCTTACCAACCTTAACATCACTAGTTGATAGGGTATCATCGACATGACTGATAGAGGCCGATGATGTGGAGGACCACATTTCTAAGACCTGGGTAAGACTGGGGCAATCCCTCAGAAAGTGGTCACCCTTGCAAAGGCTGCAAGGGAATTTGGGTTTTGGATTCTTCATTTTAATTTTGTTGACCTCATTAACACTCCCAGTACTATTAATAACTAGTTTCTTAAAGACAACATCTAATGTTGTTGGAGCCATTGTCCTTTTCGGGTTCTTCTTCTTCTTCTCTTTTCGTTTCTTCTTCTTCTGATCAACCTGGCTACTTGCTTTAGAGATTTCACTAGGAGAAGAAGGAGAAATGGAAGGAGACTTGATGGGTGAAGAAGTTGAAAATTCAATGTGAGGTTGATGTGTGGGTGGTGTATTGACATCTAAAGTATTAGGTGCAACTGAAACGTTGGGAGGATTCGGGATCACCGGAGTGGGGAACAACCAAACTGGTAATCCGATAGTGAGTCCTGGAAGACTCAGTGTGGCAACATATGGAGGACCAAAGTTTCCAAATGAAGGAAAGGTATAAGGTTCCCTAGGAGAAGGGGTTCCTCCATTGACACTCCCAGGATTCAATGCCATTAACACTGACTCGACCTAAGGTCCACTAAGTAAAACAAACAACACACGCTAAGAATATAAGAAGCAAACAATCAAACAAACCTTCCTATGATGAAACCACTAGTTGGTGATGAAATCCAACATCGCGAGATCAAAATAGGAAGGGGCGAGGATAGAGTGGGTGGATCAGTTACGTTGGCGACCTGCTTAACATACTTACGCCTTGGTGCAAGCTTCCATGCAATAATTGTGGATTTACCCTCCAAGGAGCCCGAGTGAGTTTGACCAATGTCTGTTCCAGGTACAGTGAGACTTCCCTTCACCGTCACCTTGTGTAAGACCCTGAATATTATGGCCACTAAGGTTACCAATTCGCAGTCAGCCCCTGGGCGGGAACAGTCGATAGTCCGATCCTAACGTACGGGCAGGGTATCGAGCCCGAAATCAACTAAAAGGATTTCGCGTAGTAATTGTGGATTTACCTTGAAGCGATCCCCATAATATGATCTGACCACCACAATCAGTTAAACCACGGAGGGTTAGTCGCCATAGCTCACCCGAACGCGACCTCGTGCGTAACCCCTGTGTGAGAGGGGGATCCCAGGCAGACTTATACGATGATTGGATTTGACTCTCCCTACCGCAAGATACTAAGTTTGTTTGATAGCTTTGGAAAGTTATCCTTTCAACCTATTCCAAATCCCTACACCTTAAACTAATGTAGGTTTTCTAACAAAGATGTAAAAAGTCTGATAAATTTTAGTTAAGCGTTGATTTTAATGGTTGTTATTTACTCAGAGGGTGTACGAAAGTGAAACTGATGGAATGATGACTCAATTCCCCAAAATATGCATGAAATATGATAAGCAATCATTTCTTTTCAATGAATACCTATTTAAGGGAAAGAGGAAGAGTCGGTTTCACTATCAAACACTTGATAAGGAATGCCCTCAATCAATTTTGTTCTTAATCAAATCCAATATGATGCTACAACATTTCAGAAATGCAAAATAATATGAAAACTAATCATTAGGATGTACTTTTTTCGTTCGTATGCGAATGATAATCAATTGAATGAAAAATTTCTCTTGCCAACTACCCTTTCAGATCAAGGAGATCTAGACAAGAATATGCAAATTTTGCACAAACAACACACCCTTTTGCAATCAAACAAGAGAAAGAAAACCAAAAATGCAATAGGAAAGAGAAAGAGATTGGATTAGATGACCTCAAAGAACCAAATGAGAAGAGTCACAAACTCCAAATGTCCTTCACTAGAGTTCTGCTGTGTCGGATAGGAGAGGAGAAAGCAACGGATTGATTTCAATCTCTCAACAGAAAAATCTCAAAAAGAATGAAGAAGGGCATAAAATATGAACAATAAGGTGTTTAATTCTCAGGAGGAAGCATGTCAAAGGTCAAAGGAAGTATCATTGAATCATAAAGCAACTCAGCAAGTGAAAATACAGGGTTTGGACCTCCAAAAATTGCAATTTTTAAAGAGGTTTTGGGAAAACAAGGATGGCGCTCTGGTATAAGGGCCAAAAAAGAATTATAACGCTATTTTCAGCAGCTTAAGGGAGCATTGGTGCTCTGCTAACAAGGAAGAGGAGCATTGGAGTCCTAAAGCTCAGAAAAAAGTCCAAAAAACCCAAAATTCAGTCAAATTTTGACAATTAGGCTGAGTGTGATGGATTGAAGATCCAATCAACAAATGCAATCAGATAAATGGGGTGAACAAGGTCTGAAAACAATCAGGTAAGACAAGGTATATGAGGAAATACAAAACTAAGAAAGTTATGATTCGTTCCCCAGCGGAGTCGCCAGTTTCTGTTGTAGGAAAATCTCCCTGCGGATAGGTAGATTGCCTCAAAGAGCTAGACCCTTAACTCTAAGACAGAAAGTGCTTAACGTGGACACTGACTTCCTTTCAAATCCATACAAACTAATACATGAGAAGGAAGGAGAATATAGGTACCTCTTTATCGAATTTTTTCCCTGCACGCTCCGAGTTGAGCTTCAATCTGTTGCTCCTCGATGAGTCCTGTAGACAAACAAGATATGACCACTTCCTACTCTATTGATATTAGTCCGAAATAGATCTATCTAATAAAGAGACAAATTCATGTGATATTGAACATGAATTAGAAAGAAACAGGCCAAGCAAATTATATTAATGAGGACAAAACATTGCTTACAGCCATGGATGAGTTGCAACAGTTCTTCCAAGTCCTCCTTGTCTACCCCTTGCTCAAAAGATCCACGATCTGAACGATGATAGATTCACTGATTGCTCCCTATAAGATCATAGGTCTATTTCCTCCAAATCATCTATGTTCCAGCACCACTTATGAGATCATAAGTTTGGTGTGATTCCCCTTTCTCCAGTCCCCTTTCACCATCATAGAGCTTGCTTATATAGGTTAAGAGGAGCTTAACCTCTTGAGTTATCTTTAGAAAAAGTTCGGAAATTCCTCCTTAGATCAGGGATATCTTGATGAAACCAAGAATTCGAGCACAAATGCCTCCTAATCTTGAAATATCCTCCCCTTATTCTCCTCAATGGGGCAACTACTGCCTCAGATTAGGCAGCGCTCCCTTAAAAGGGGCATCAGAGCACTGTAGCGCTTCCTGGTAAGCTTTAGAGGAGCGCCAGTGCTTTCAAGATGAGTAGCACTCCTTTAGAGGGGGTAGGGGAGCGTTATAACACTCCCTGAATCTTTGTAGGGGAGCGCCAACGCTTCTAGAGTTGATATAGGGGAGCGCTCCCCCTCAAAACCTTTGGTTCAGAGCTCTCTTCAGGTGTTAAGAGTCATTTGACTTCATTAAACCAGTTCTCCTTGTTCAAATCAAGCATATGAGATTTTCTAAGTATCTCCTTAGTGTCGTCGGCATGGCGGTATGCTCGAACATCATTTGCGACACTTATGACCAATTTGCGACACTTGCGAAAGTTGTAAGGAAGATGCGACACTTACGACAATTGAGAGGAACATGCGACACTTATCCAACTAAGTAATTTTGACGTGTAACATCTAGGTCTTGGATAAAGAGACTGGGGGGAACCTTGCAGATGGACATTTCATACGCCACCATTCCTATATTAGGGGGTGAACAAAGGAGACTCTACAAGGAAGCGCAACTCGCATACATCATCATTGATGAAACAAACCCCACCAACCATCCTATTTTTTATTTTGACACTGATTTGGGATCCAACATATTGCATCTCAATGATGCTCCTGAAACTCTTCTTGAAATCAGAAAATAGTCCATTGTTTTTTTTGAAATCCCTCCTCAGACTACGCATGTTTGGAAGATGTTATTTGATGGAGCCTCTTATAAGGAAGGTGTTGGTGTTGGAGTAGTCTTTGTTTCACCATTTAAAGAGACCATACCCTTGTCCTACAAGTTATAATTTGAAGCTACCAACAATGTGGCAGAGTATGAGGCTCTTGTTTTGAGTTTAAGGGCTACAAAAGACATGGGGATTGAGGAGCTATTAGTATTTGGGGATGCAGAACTAATTGTTCATCAAATCAAAAATATTTATCAGGCCAAGCACCCTAGGCTTAAGACTTACATAAATGAGGTGTGGAACTAATTGACAAATTCTTCTTAGCTTTCAACATTTCATTTATTCCAAGAGAGAAGAATACCATGGTTGATTCTTTGGCTGTCTCAACAAGCCATTTCAGAGTCCCACTACCACCTAAACTCAGTATATTGTTGAGGTGAAATACATGCCCTCTGTACCTGATAATGTCAAGCACTGGAAGGTGTTTGAGGATGATCTTGAGATCATAAAACTTCTTGAGTCTGTTGATGATTTCTCTGCATTACATATTGATCAGGATCATGATTCTGAAAGCGACGCTCATATTGGTGTATTTCTAAACAAAATTGCTAATCACAATATTGTTTAGTTGTCTGGAAACCATATTCCAAAGGGAATAGTTCCTTTAGAAAGGTTATTTGATGGTAATGATGTGGCAGTAAAGTTTAAAGGCTCAACTGATGATGCTGATGTATCTAAGTGTAATATTGGTACAAAGAAGGACCCACAATATTTCAAATTGTCAAGCAGTGTGTCAAGAGAACAAAGAGTTGAATATGCTAAGTTGTTAAAAGAATTTGCTAATGTGTTTTCCTGGAAATATGAATACCTTAGAACATATGACACAAGCATCATTGAATATAATATCCCACTGAAGGAGGAAGCTAAACAATTTACATAGAAATTGAGACAAATAAATCATATGCTAGAGGTAAAAAATATTTTGGATGCCCAGATTATCGTTCCTTTGAGATTTTCTGAGTGGGTGGCCAACCTGGTCCCAGTGAGAAACAAGAATGGAGAAATCAGAGTTTGTGTTGATTTCTGAAATCTGAACATAAGCTCTAAGAAATATAATTACCCCTTTCCCAAGATGGAGCACATATTACAAAGGGTAACGGGTGCATCTAGGATGTCCATGATTGATGGATTTTCTGGATACAATTAGATCTCTATCTTTCCTAAATATAGAGAGAAGACTACCTTCACCACTCCCTGGGGTACGTTCATGTATGCCAATATGCCTTTTGGTCTGATGAACGTAAGAGAAACCTTTCAACAAGCCATGGACATATATTTTATTGGATAAAAGAACAAGTTTGTTGTCATCTATTTGGATGAAATAACAGTGTTCTCACAGTCTGATAAAGAACATTATGGTCATTTAAAAAAGGTTTTCTTGAAATGCATAAAATTTGGTCTCTCTTTGAATCCCAAAAAGTCATTGTTTTCCATGAAAGAGGGAAAACTTTTGGGGAACATTGTATCTGCTGAGGGAGTAAAGATTGATCCAAGAAGGGTAGAAGCTATCCAAACTTTGTGTGGCTTCAATTTTATTGGGGAAATTCATCCTAATTCAAGTGGTCAGCATAGATGGATCTTGACTGCCACAGACTACTTAACTAAATGGATAGAATCCATCCCCACAAGAAATGATTCCCACAGGGTAATCATTGGTTTTCTTGAGGATATTATAGCAATATTTGGTTGTCCAAACATAATTGTCACTGATAATGCTTAAGCTTTTAAGGATGAACCATTGATTAAGTTATGTGAATAGTTTGAAATCACATTGCTTCACTCTACTCCTTACTACCCCAAAGGTAATGGACTCACAGAGTCCTCTAACAAGAGCCTTATTAAGATCATCAAAATATTGTTAGAGGAAAAAAAGAAAGCATGGGATTCAAAGCTTAAATTTTCTTTATTGGCTCACAGAGTGACAACAAATATATCTCTTGGTGTCTCTCCTTTCTAGCTTGTGTATGGAATTCATGCCACTTTTCCTTCTCATCTTCCATTGCCTGTGGAAAAATTCTTCCAATATTACCAGGGAGAACTAGATGATATGATTAGAAGAATATAGCAGCTGGTAGAAGTGCAACAGACTAGTGATTAGCTACTAGACAAATCACATGACCATCAACAAAAGATCAAGCGAGATTTTGACAAAAAGGTCAACAAAGAGGATTTCCAACTGGGAGATCTAATACTTAAATGGGATGCACCTAGGCAAGATAAATGAAAGCATGGTAAATTTGAGGCCTTATGGATTGTCCCCTTCAAAATTTCTGAAGTTTTTTCAAATAACACTTACAAGTTACAGGATTTGGAGGATGCTGAATTTTTTGGTAGACCTGTAAATGGGCAATTTTCTGAAAAAAGTTTGTTACTTAAAGCCATGAGAGGATTCCCATGTCATTGTAAATATCATTTTTTTTTTTGTTTTTGTTTTTTATAAAGACACTATAGCCCAATAGATAAGTCACTAGAACTGCGCATTCTTGGCAGCTCGCAGGGAGCATGCCATCCCATGTGGAGACAAATGTTATCACATAAAGTTCTTAAGGGCCATATGTGTGTATCGATATACCCATGTTTGTATCCTTGCCTTGTATCTCTATATTTCACAGGCCAGGTCTTCAAGTCTTTCCCTTTTTGTTGTTTAAGCGACCTGGTTTCCCTCGAGGTATTGCATGAAAGGTCTTGGACCGAAGCCCTCGTCTTTACCTTAAATTTGTGCACTTATCTCTTTTTTCTCAGTCATTGACCTTTATGTTTTCCCGAGCTCACCACCAGTCGCCCAAGTCTTTGTTTACAAATTCCACAGCTATGAACGCTAATTCAAAAAGGTCGAGAACAATTTTAATCTGGGTCGTAGATCTCATTAGGAGAGATCAACAGTGGAAAATAATAATAGGAATCAGGAGTCTGAAATGTTGTTAGAATTGTTCGTCAAAATGTCTGAACTCCTGAAACCTGAAATCAGCAAGGACCGTTCGATTCCAAGGGAAACATGGCGCAGGATTAGCGAATTCGTAGTTTCGTGGAATGGAAAGTAAAAAGGGCAGAGTCATGAGGAGTCATGAAGTTTGAACGTGCGAGTTGATTTGGATCATTTATTTCATTGAGACACGTGGTGCAGGATCAACGATTTTGCAGACTCAGAGCTTGGGAAGAAAAGAGGAAAGAATTGTTGAACTCACAAAATCCGAAGTTGTGAAATGATCGTAGTCGTTGATGAAAGGAGGGATCTAAACCGTATATTTGGTCTCGAGGAAATTGCAAGTTCGAGAGAAGGGAGAAGGGAGAAAGAAGTTGTTAAACTTCATGATTTGCAAAGTCCCGATTTGCAAAGAGTTGATCATAACCATTGGATCAAGGGTGTAATGATCCCAAGCCATTATGCAAGGATCATCACTGTTTTGGTGTCTTTTCAAAACTTTTTCTGAGTGAGGTATTTCGTCAAACACTTTTCTGATCTACCTTTTAGATGTGTTTATATGTGTGTATGCAGAAAATAATAGAAAGAGATAACCATGGAACATACCTCAACCATATGCAATAAGATAGACAAGCCAAAACATCTCAATTCTTCTTTATTCATAAAATAGAGAAACCTGCTACAATGAAGATGTCGATCTGGAATGCTCAACAGATGGCCAAGAAGATAGACAATAGATAAGAGCTTCTACAAAATGCTCCCACTAATACAAAAGATGCCTCCAAAGGATGAATGATAAATGAAGATCAATACAAGAAGATCTGAATGCCAAACTCTCCAGTTGAAGAATGCCACGGTCCAATAGAAGGCTGAAACCCTTAATAACTCGGCTCTGCTGCCAAAAGTGTCCAATCACCCCAATAAATATGCCAATTGATAGATCAGGTGATGGTAAGAATAACCCAGGTGACCGAATCTCCAAGATCCCTCTCAATCTCTGTAGATCTGAAATACCCCACTGAATGGTGCACCCCACTGGATGACTGAAACCCTAGATAATTCAGCCCTGCTGCCAAAAGTGTCTAATCACCCTAATAAATATGCTAACTGATAGATCGGGTGATGGTAAGAAAAACCCAGGTGACCGAATCTCTAAGATCTCTCTCAATCTCTGTAGATCTGAAATCCCCCACTTAATGGTGCGCCCCACTCGATGACTGAAACCATAGATAATTCGGCCATGCTGAAGGAGACCTCCAAATGATCTGAAACTCTCCATAAATATAGATAGAGACACTACAAGTCACTAGGTAAAGTCTCATGGTCAGATCTTAAGTGTAACCCCTCCAAACGGACTAGATCTGGATCTCAAAAATGCCCTCCTTCTCTTCAATTCGCCTCACTGCTCAAGAAATAATTTGAGCCATAAAATTGTCTTAGAAAGAACTAGATATGATGTCCAAGGCCCTGCAATGAAAACCAAAGTGATAGAATCCTCAACGGCCCTGCCAATATCCTACAATGAATCTCTCTCCAAAGATGGTGCGCCCCTCTTGCTGGAATCCCTCAACTGGTGCGCCCTCTCTCTATCTGCACATGAAACTGATGTAGAATCCTCCTGCAAC
>ML777873.1:292305-325154 GCA_009831015.1 Picea engelmannii
AGTCACTTCTAGCCATCCCATCCTGTACTGTTTCTCCTCCCGATTCCAATGAGCTATTACACTGAGAGGTTCCTCCAAGTAATGTGCCCAAAATGACCTCTTCAGTGAATTCCATTGACTTATAGCTCAAAATAGTCAAAATCCTGGTAATCGTCGGAATGCAACGAAACCAAAGCCAACCTGTGAAGAATGGCTCATAATGATGGAATATGATCATCAATTCAAGTTGAATGCCACAATGCCTCTCAAATACCCCTGTACTCGCTATAGCATCCATCTGGCTACTCTGGTCATCATAAATCTCTGCCCTGTGATGATGTCCCAAAGTGGGGACATTACAAAGGGATTGTGGACCATTGATCTAGCAAGTGAAACTCGCTAGTTCAGGTTTTGGGAGTAGGGAGACAATCAATATTCCAACAACATGAAGCGTGAAGTCACGAAGAGCCCAGGAATTGGGCCCATGATCACAGCTTGAGGTCACATTTAAAAAGGAGGTTAGCTCCTACAATGCTCGTATTGGTCATAGGGGAAGATTTGCAGATCCTTGAGGCATCAGGATTGACTTGAATAAGTTATGGGCACCACCTGGAAGCATTCATGGGTGTCGGGCCTCATCTTGATCCCAATGAAGGAAGTTATTGAAGATAGGGGTGGAAGTTCAAACCTCATCTCACCCCATAAATGGAAAGCGTTGCAGAGAGAAGCCATGAAGGAAGACTGACCAATCAAAGTTTCATCCTAGACGATTTTTTCTGCAAAATGCATAATTGAGTCAAGATCGCGTCTGACGTAAGAATACCTGCACCTTCTAACAGATCGGGCACTGAATGGAAACTTTGAATGCAGGGGTCTGATCATGCTCCTAGTATTTGCAACATTTTTTAGTATATATACTCAGTTTTGATATTTTGTTAAGGTTGAATGGTTGAGCTAGGCTCCCTGCTATTGTAATATTTTTATGAAGAACACTGGTTCTCTGGTTATGCATTTTTTTTTTAGACATGTTGGTTAATCTAAGTCAAATTTCTTGATCCATCTTATTTTCCTCTGATATTGAGAGAGTTCATGAATGACTGATTCACATAGATTGTTGTGACTGTATTATGATGAATGTTTGATTATAATGTTGTTATAATTTCTTTCAGTTTTTTTGAGATTTGAATTCAAGAGGATATTTTGTTTAAGCTTTTCCTCCTTAGGTTGCTGAAAGACCTGATGTCCACAGTAGAATTCTACATTCTCCTCAACAAATTCTTCCCTCTATTCACCCTTACTCCAACTTACTAACTGAAGTTGGTTCTAGACCTCAACTGCTTATGCATGCTAGTCTAGTTTTCTGAGTTAGAATGTTATTATCATTGAGTCCTCTCCACTTGATCACCTAAAACTCATTTACATTTACTATATAAAATGATGGGTATTGGGATTTCCTTCCATGCAATCCGAAGGTGAATTCTACGGTTAACAGGTCCATATTGCTACAACTTCAGATACGATAGATGAGATTTAATCCTTCCCAACCTATGAATTCAACTTGATCTAATGATCCAAGATTGTCATGAACTGATAATGAATGGCTCATGTAACTCGATCCTTTAAAATAGATTCATATGTGTAGGCTCTCGCTTTTGCGTGATCTGACAGTCCAGGATTGTCCCGAGAACTACATCAACAGATAAGATTATTTCTTGATTCTTTTGGAGTTGACTGTGGGGATCTCAATCATGATAGCACTTCTGTAAATCACTCTTCCTTCTGAGATTTCCTTCATCCTTTCCATGCTCTGATTTTGTGTGTATTCTTTGTATAATCTCCCCACTATCTCTCTTGATCTTTAGGAACATAGGATCATTTGTTGATCCTATCGTGATCAACAATGATCATGAATTTATTCCTCCCCAAGGCGATCTTCCTTTCTCTCTGATTACTCTACATGTTTGACTCATGTTTCCATCAATGACAACACACAATCAATAATGCCAAAATTTTATGTGGTAAAACTTTTCATCCTTATGGCTGTAATAAACTTGTTATTATAGCAAGAGATTTAACCACTAAAACTTGCTTAAAACTTGTCAAAAGATGTGTGGTACTTAGTAGATTATGTGGGTAGATTTTTGGAAATTTTCAATGGTTTAATTATGCATTATTGAAGAGTTTGGTTAGGTTTTTTTTCATATATAGTGGCTGTAGGTTAAATTTGTAACAACATCAAGAAGTACTTAGAGAAATGAAGTTCCCTAGTAGCTCAAGCAAGAATTTATAGCATAGATTTGATTCCACTATGAACAACTTTGAAATCATGAAATTTCATGTTTCCAAAAGAAACAATTTTATATATCCAATGAAACAAATGATGAATAGTTCCATTAATGATTTGGTTAATGGATTCAAGCAAAGAAATATCTAGAGGTACTACCTCCTTGGGGTGTAAATCCTCTTACTCCCCAAGGCAAGTAACTCTATCTAGGGTTTAGGCTGAGAGGGTGTATGCACTTATACTTCTGTTAGAAAACACTTGTTAAACCAATAAAATTTAAGCATAATATGATGGAGGGTAAGGTTGGGGTGTATTCCCTTATACTTCCAACATAGATCTAGCAAAATAAATTTGTCTTGAACACAAGTGATAATACAATGCAAAAAATTCTTACCAATTCAAGGAAAATGCTAAGATAAACTACAACAATAGAAAATAAGAGCCTTCCAATGCTAGTGCATCACTTCCATCATCCAATAACCAAAAAATTAGCCATACACAAGAGCACAAGAGAGAAAATAACCAAATATAGTGAAAATTCCAGTCCAAGGCCTCTACAAATGGGAGAGATATGATTCAAAATGAGATCTTATGATATCTATTTATACAAAAGGTCACTAACATAGTTTGTCCACATAAATTTAGGGTAAACCACAATATTAGGGGTCAAAAACCTTAATATTTCCCCTTTACACAAATAATATTAAACAATTCATCTTTAAATTCACTTTTTACACAAATGAAAACCCTAAGAGTGACGTCACCCCTTTAGGAGGGAAGTTTTGGCACTTTTAGGCCAAACGTTGAGTTGGAGATGGTAGGGTTGGGCCTCCAAAGGCCATGTGTCTCCAATACAACCTTATTCTTCATGCTCCAAGGGTTTTTTCCTTCAAAACATGGCATGTTAGGGACCTAACCTCTCACACAATTATAATAATATATTTCCATGTAATAAAGGTCAATATTAATAACGCCTAGCAATAAGGAAGAATAAGTCCAATGTATGAAGACCTAATAGAAGCTTCTTCTTCTAAAAGGATCTTCCTCTAGATGGTTCTTTTGATAGACATATTTAGTATAGATAGGAGTCGAGGGTATGAGAAATTTTGTCTTGGATATTACTTTAATAGAGCTATGCTCTGTTGGAGGTTGCCCCCTCGAAGAGGCAAGTGAGCATTGCTCTTAGTAACCAAAGTGCTCTTTCTAGTGTTTGTTTTTAGAGAAACGGATAATGGATTTATAGATTATAATCTGGAAAATAGGTTTTTAGGTGCATTACATACCATAGTCTAGTAGAAAATAGGAAAGCTTTCTTTGAGTGACACCTTAATCCATTTTTACAAAATTCTAGAGGCTGGAAGAGGGTCTCGAGGGGACCCAAAGAGATTGATTTATCTGTTGTGAACAAGGGAGAAGATTATAGTAATAGTGCGGTGGATGGGCTAGTCATCATATGAACTCGCCTGGGCCTTTGAGGTGTTAGGCCAAGATTTGGAGAGCTCCTTGAACTTCATTTCAATATTTCTTAGCTGATGGTACATCCCTCCAATCACATTTGCAATGTCTTTGAAGTTGACCTCGACTTCACTGACTACTTCTTCTCTGAGTGCTTTGAGCTCTTTCTTTATGGAGTCCAAGTGATTATCTCCAATAGTATCCAAGATGAGCATTAGGTTGGTCTGCTCCTTGACTGATCCTTTGATCCTATCTAGCTTTGTTTGCATAAGATTGATTCTTTCTTCCAACATGGGATCAGGAGAAGAGGGTGAAGCCATTGTCTCTTGCCTTCCTTTGCACCATGAATTCCTGTGATATTAGCTTTGGAGATGGGCCAGATCGGAGAAAAAATGGATCAACTTGGACGATATATAGCCGAGCATGCCTACTGAGTCTCCTGGATCGAAGAGGTGCTCCATACCTTTGTTATACCCGTCATCATCATGCAGGATGGATACTGCCCGCAAGTGGTTGATTTTTGTTCTGGAGAATAGAGCGCGTGGATGTATATGCACAGAATCCAATCTATTCTGAGCAGATCCTAACACGACATGATAGAGGTAAGGCTCATGGGATTGAGGCATCCATGTAATCACCATTCATGTGGAGCATGTTCTTGCTCAGAAGTGAGCCTCTATTGGCCTCGGCATCCGCAAGACTATTCAGGCTTATGAGAATATGATAGATTTTAAAGGAGGTGAATTTAGACAGGAGGAGGATTATCTTTGAGTAGATGTGGGCCAGCTGGAGGGTCTTTGATTTATTTTTATCATTGATGCCCTGAATGATTATCCTGGAATCTCCGAATATTGCTAGTCTTTGAACATTTCATTATGCTTCCAAGTTTAGTCCCTGCCACAGGGCGAGGATTGCAGCATGGTTGTTGGAGTCCGTTCGGAGCCCCAATGCATAGGAGAGTTCCACCTTGCCCAAAGGATCCATCAAAACCCCTCCCCCTCCTGCTGGACTGGGATTCCCTTTCGAGGCCCCATCAAAGAAGAGATAATTCTCTTCCAAGAAGGAACTCCATTTTATAAACTTGAGGTCTTCCATTCTTATTTCCCAGCTTTATTTTTGGGGGATTTTGAGGTTTTCTATGCTTGTATGGTTTGGGACATAGGCTGTGAGCCATAGGTCTTCCTCTGGGGTTAGAGGGGTTAAATTCTTCAATGTCTGATTGAAGTTTAGGGATTCACTCATCATGGACTTAATATTTTGGGTGACCTGAGGCGGGGTTCGACTTTCCTCCCAAAAAATTATGTCGTTCCTTTCAAGCCAAACATTCCAGAATAGGAATTTAGGAAGCCACATCTAGCAACTTTCTAAGAGGTTATTTTTCTTCATGGAGAACTAGGAAATGTACTTCTAGATGCTTATCAACTCGAACAGGGATTGGGGGAAGCTGAAGATTAAGGGGTTTAAAAAGTGAGTCCAGAATTCATTTCTATACACGCAGTCAATGAAGATATGGACTACAGTTTCTTCGGCTTCCTTACAAAGAGGACATCGGGAGGGTCCTTCCCAACCTTTCCTCTTTAGATTTTCACTAGTGAGGGCGCTTTTGTGGGTTAAGGTCCAGCTGAACATATCAATCTTGGGAACAGAGGGGAAATGCCATATAGTTTTCTAGGGAGAGGGGTCGGGAGGAACATGAGGGATTTCTTGAATACATTTGTAACCAACAATTGTTGTGTATTTCCCCATAGAGACCCCCCAACCTCGAGAGTCTTTTATCGAGTTCTTCCAAGGGGAATTTCCTTGGAGATCTTCCATCAGGACCTTGTCTTCTGCCTCAAGAAAGTCGGGTTAATATCCTAGGTTCCATTTTTTCCAGGGAGAGTTATCCCCTTCCTCCCATTTCGAGATGTACCAGAGGGTTTTGCAGTCGTTGTTTTGAAGCCAGATTTTGATATTTTCCATACCCTCTGATTGGTTTAGGGGTTTGTATCCGAGGATAGGATCCTCCCAAATGTTAATTTTCTTTCCATTTCCAGGGATCCAGTGAAGATTTGTTTTCAGGTGTTCTAGAGCTCTCAGGAGGAGAGAAAAAATCGGTGAGCCTTTCAGAACTTTTGGGGGTTGTTCCAGGCATCTGTCTCTTTGCCTCAAGAAGTAATTTTTTCAAAGGGTTCTTTTACTCCATGTTTTTTCCCTGACACTAAGAGCCACACAATTTTGGCCCCCATTGCAACGTTTTGGGTGGCCACGTCTCATATTTGCAGGCCTCCTTCTAGTAGAGGCTTTTTTATCTTGTCCTAGCTGATAAGGTGAAGTTTTCTTTCATTGTTCCTGCCTCCTTCCTAGAGGAAGCACCTCATCATTTGATCGATTTTGAGATTAATTGTTTTAGGGGATAGGAGGATTGAGTTCTGGAAAAGAGGGAGGCTAGTTAGGACAGATTTTATCAGAACTAATTTCCCAGCCATATTTAGCAAGTTTGCCCCCCATGCTAGAATTCTGAGCTTCAATTTTTCCAAGAGGGGCATTCAGTGGCTTACTCTTGGGGAATTTTTTAAAAGTGGAACTCCCAGATACTTGAAAGAGTCCCAAGTAATGTTTCCCTCAATTTCGAGAATTCTAGAAATGTCCATGATTTCCCTAGCCGTGCAATTCCACCCGAAAATCTTAGTTTTGTGCAGACTGATTTCACTACCTAATGTGTCCTTGTACTTATCGAGATCATATTTGAAGCACCTAGCTAAGATGACATTGGATCATATAATTAATAGGGTATCATCAGTGAATTGAGCATGGTTAATATGTTTGACATTTTGGGCCATTTTTATTCCTAAAAGGGACCTGTTCTGGAGGTAGTTCTCTAACTGGAAGCTGAGAACTGACACTTGGATGGAGTAAAGCAGTGGAGACATGGGACAGACTTGCCTTAATCCCCTTGAGGCTTGAAATAAATTTTTGGGGCATCCTTTAACTAGTGGGTCAATCCAGGGGTAGGAGACACAAGCTTTGACCCAATTTGTGAAGTCTTCCCAAAACCCAAGCTTATCAACGACTGCAAAAAGAAAGTTGAGATGAACTTTATCAAATGCATTTGCTAGATATAGTTTAACAATCATACCTTTGTATTTCCTCTGACAGCTAGAGTGAATGGACTCTTGGACAAGGATGATATTGTCCAGGATATGCCTTCCTTTTAGGAATCCTCCTTGATTTTCCAGAATTATTCCAGGGAGTAGATTCTTGAGCCTGTTAGCAATTATTTTAGTGATGATCTTGTACCCTGTATTGCACAAGGAGATGGGCCATAATCTGTTGAAGTTTTTGGCTCCTTTCTCTTTGGTAATTAAAGATAGGAAGGAAGATTTGGTGCTTCCTCCTAGCTTGAGACATTTCTGTGATTTCTTGACCATTTTGAGAAGATCTTTCTGGATAGTAGGCTAGCAGGAGATGTAGAACTGAGCGGTGAACCCATCCGGACCAAGGGCTTTGTCTAGATCCATTTGGTTTAAGGCTCTTCTTATCTCTTTCATGTTTATTGGAGCTATCAACTTTTTATTCTCCTTAATCCCTACTAGCTTCGGAACTGAAGATAATGGATAGCTCGTTGGATCTAAAGCTTCATCTTTTGGGGTGGTGAATAGATATTTGAAATAGGAGTGTGCGGCTCTCTTTATTCCTTCAAAATATTGGATGACTTGACCTTGGAAGTTAATTTGAGTAACCGAATTGAAACTCTTCCGAGCTTCTTCTTGCTTGTGAAAATAGGTTGTATTTTTATGCCCAGCTTGGGGCCAGAGATTTCTTGATTTTATTCTCCAGTACTCTTCTTCGGTTCTGCAGGCTTTTTGGAGGGATTTTTGGAGGTTGGCCTCTTGGGATAAATATTCCTTGGTCTGTGGGTTGTCTTCAGAGGCTTTTTGAAGTCAGTCTAGGGAGATTTCAGTGCGGATTTTTTCTGTGGTAGGGAAGCTGAAGTTCTTTGCCCAAGCTTTGGGGTCCCTTTTTAATCTACGAAGATTTTCTTCCCAAACGAAGAAACGGGAGCCTAACATCTATCTTTGCCAGGATTCAGAGACGACTTCCTGGAAACCTTCTTGGCTTGTCTAGAGGGGGATAAAACAGAAAGGGATAGGGCCCAAATTTTCCCCAGGGTCAAGAGAAAGGAGGATGGGTTTATGATCGAAGGTGTAATTCGGAAGGATTTTTGATCTTGCCATGAGACCGAAAGTCGGGAAGGAGGATTGGACTAGGAATCTATCCAGTCGGGCTGCAATATGTCCCAGGCCAACCTGTTTGTTGGACCATGTATATTTTCCCCGGTCTAGATTGAAATCTTCTAGATCCCAATCAATCATAAGATATTCCACCCATTCTCTTACTGGATTGCGGACCAACAAGCCCCCTTTTTTTTTTCCGTGGATGAGAGGGTCACATCGAGATCTCCGGTGATTATTAAGTTTTTAGTGCTATGTGCATTAAAGAAAATATTTAGAGAGTCCCAATAGGTCTTATTTTCTGACATAAGAACTGAGACGTAGAGGTTAAACAGATTTACCTAATGTCCCGAATCTTTATGGAGCAGTTTGGTATAGACCCAGTGAGTGTTGACTTCTTCATCAATCAGATCTAGTTTAGAGTTGTCCCAGAAGGTGGATATACCTCCGAAGGCTTCTCTTGCACTTACAACATTTCCCGATCCTTTTTTCCAGAATGAATATCTTGTGCGGAGGAGGTCATCTTCCTCCATTTTAGTCTCCTGGATTAGGAGAATCTCGGGTTTTGTCATTCGGACTATATCTCTCAAGGCATCTTATTTTAATTTACTTTTGATACCTTTACAGTTCTAGGAGACGTACTAAATTACTTGATGATTTGGAGGGTGGTGGCTCCTTTCGAGGCCTTCCCTTGCTTCCTTGTGGATCTGGTGCTCATAATTTTAGGAATGGTGTGTTGGGCTCATTTCGCTACATCCCGGTAGGATTGTTCTTCTCTTTTCTTTTTCTCGGGTTTCCTTCCTCTCAATGGCCTTTCTGGCATCCCATGAGAGATACTTGATTCATAGGCTCCTCCATCCGATTCTCCTCCAGATTCTGTGCTCAGAGTGATGTGTTCATCCTGTGATTTAGAAGGGTTTTTTGAAATTGTCTGATCATGGATTGAATCAGGGGTTTCAAACATCGTAGGGTCATGGAGTTGAGGGTTTGTTGCTTCGGTTGATTTTGCTGGTCCTTCATTGAGTTCTGGACTTGATTGGTTTTTCTTTTCTAGATATTGAGATTTTTTTTCTTTTGGCTTTGTTGCCTTTCCTTTATTTACCTTCTGCCAACCTTCTCCATCTTCTTTCGCCGAAGGCTGAGTTTTAGGACAATTCCTCTAGAAGTGGCCATGTTCCTGGAAATTCCTACACTTGAACGACAAGTGTTCATAATCTAGCTTTTGGTAATGATGCCAGGTTCCTACAGTGAGTTTTAACACTTTTGGGATCCCAGCTTCGAGGTCGACTTCTACACATATTCTGGCACAGGTGTATTGTCCTTTGTTGTCAGCTTTATCAATGAACCTCCTGAGCCCATTTTTGATCATTTGCAGGGATTGGAAGCTCCAACAGTGGACTGAGAGATTTGGGAGGTGGACCCAGACCGAGACCTCTTTTGGAACATCAACAGTAGGGTCGAAGTCAGGCATCCATATATTTAGATAAAGGCCTTGGGTTCCCATGAAATAAGGCCTACTCCCGAATTTCATATCATGATATTCTTTTGAAATGAACTCAAATATAAAGAAGCCCCTTCCCACGGAGTAGCAGGTTATGCTTTGTTGCAGTTGGGGCCTCCAGTTTCACTGGATCCAGTCGTCTGTTGTCTTTTATGAAGGCCATAACCCCATAAATTGGCCGACTAAGCCCCTCTCAGCCAAAGACAAAGAAATCTTGATGGGTTGGTTTTCTGATAATGTTATTTCCTGGATCGCGTCAAGTTTCTTGATGAATTTTGGGATTTCAGACTAAGAGGTTTTCTTACCTATGGCGTCGACGAGTTTCCTGAAGGCGTCATCAGTCAAGGAAGGAAGGGGGCGGGGAGCTGATTCCCCACCCCGAGGTGCACTCATGGCGGCTATGGCCCTGAAACCAGAACCCTTGGTTGTGAATTAGTAGTGTACAAGATATACACTAGAATAATTCATAAGTGCTCTTTCTAGTGTTATTCTTGTATCATTTTGGTATTATTGTGGTGTTGTTCTAGTTATATTGTTGTTCATATGCCTTTTCTATCTATTTATTTCTATTTTTCATACTTTTTAATATCTGGAATATTAAAAGTGGTATCAGAGCACCTTCCTCGACATAAAATTGTGGGTTAATTTATTTTCAGGATAGAGACATATTTCAGCATATTTAAGCTACAAAGATCTGTTGTTACGTGCATAAACCCATGGTTAGGGATTCACACATGCAGGAAATACAAGTGGTACTTAAGCTCACATCTATTGGCCACCCTCGTAAGCCATGTTGGTACCCCTTCGAGTGGTAGTGCATCAAAAAACACCTATATACAGATCAAACTAGATCTCATGAAGCCCTCTGTAGATAAACTGATCAACTGCCTAACTACTATAGTTCCATCGAGAACAACACTCAGGAAGATATTCTCTAGTACCTGGGTAGTCGGGTAGTATGGATAAGGGAACAGTCTAGCCTCCTTAGTTGGTGCCCTGATATATTGGGTTGAGTACTGTTGTTGGACCTTGCACGTATATCAGAGAGCTATAGCACAAGGAAAACCATTATCTGTAGAACCCTTGAATACCTAACCCTTGGGATGGAAACAAAAAATAGAATAAACAAGATTTATTGTGGCGCAACTGTGTCTCCTGCATTCGAGTTGCGAAATTACTACACATTTCTTCCTGTTAAGCATTTGGGAATTTCATCACTACAGTATTCTTCAGATTGAAGTATAACTATCATTTGACACCTATTCCATTGGATTTATCTCTTCACCCTTATCGCAGTCATACCTATCATTTTTCAGAAANAAAAAAAAAAAAAAAAAACTTGTGGACCTGACCCTCTTCCAACACCCTTATTTGGGATTTACCAAATTGGATTCCACTCGTCTCTCTAATCATTGTGATACACTTCACCCATAACCCATTTTATGTGTGGTCCCACTCACCCCTTTTCGTGTTCCCTTGTCATCATGGCCCATACCCATAGCCAAGACTTGGAAGCTCGCTTCACTACCTTACACTCTAATTTCATAGAAACTCAACAAGAAGTGCGACAAATCAGTGCCAATACTTCCACCATCAATCAAAATATGCATTCCTCCATTGCCACCTCAATCACAGAACTCAAACGAGAGCTCAAACAAGACATTACTACCCAGCTTGAAACTGTCGCTACGATGATCTGCGCCAAGCTGCATATCCCTATAGATCTTCCCTTATCTGACCCACCTTTGCATACCAAAGGTGAAACTTCCTCTCAGTCCTAGAAGTTTCAGCCCCATCACTTTTAGCATGACCTATTCCTTCCATGTGTGGATGTGACCAAATTTGATTGATCGAATCCCACTAGTTGGGTAAGTCAAATGGAACAATATTTCTCTTTGTATGGCATTACGGTTGAGTTGGCAAAACTTCGATATGGTGATCTCCATCTATATCAAGAATGCTTCCAATGGTGGCAATGGAGAAAAAATTCCCACCAAGGGTATGTGGCTTGGACACACTTTGTGGTAGAGATTTATGAACACTTTGACACTGACACCAACCATTTAGGCCGTTTGACAAAATTGAAACAATATGGCACCATGGAAGACTTTATAGCTGCTTTTGAGAGACTGGATTTTAGTACATATCGCATGTCTGATGCTCTTTTTTGAGAATGTTTTATCAGTGGCCTCAAGGATGAGATTCGTGCTCATGTCCTCATGGATCAACCTAAGAGTTGGGTGGACGCTACTAAATGAGCTAAGGAAGAACAACATGTTGTATCTTCTCAAAACAAAAAACCCTCCTTTATTCCTCGCACTAAAAAAATAACTCCCTCTCCTCCTTCTACTCCACTAAATATCCAGAAATTGACCAAGGATGAAATGGATGAACACCAACTCAAAGGCCTTTTTTTGTAACTGTGATGACAAATATTTTTTGGGACACAAGTGTAAGGAACAAAAACTTTTTATCGCCATCTCGGAGGATGTTGAGGATCCCCTTGTGGTTGTGTCACCTAAACCCACTGACATAACCCCTTCCTCAGACTCTCCCAAATTAGAACTGATCATTTCCCTACATGATCTCACTAGCTTCTCTACTACCTAAACCCTCAAGCTAATTGTTTACATAAATCATAAGAAGGTCATCATTCTTGTTGATAGTGTAAGCACCCATAATTTTACTCATCATTGCATCACCAAATAAACTCATTGTTATATCCATGCAGTCAATAATTTCCAAATCATGATTGTCAATGGTGGGTCCATGAAATGTGGAGGGCATTGTGAAAATATGTGTCTCCAAATTGGTGAATACCACCAGAAATCTCATATGTTTTCTATCGACATGGGCAGTTGTGACATTATGTTGGGTCTAGAATGGATAAGAACTTTGGGTCCCATTCTCATGGATTTTAAGGAATTGACCATGGAATTCGCCCCAGGAGGGATAACAATATAATTTCCAAGGCATCATCATCAGTTCCCCGGAGATCGTTAGTTCACATCACATGGAAAAGCTTCTCAATAATGTTGGGCATAGTGTCATTAATGTGTTTTCATTGATGTCAAACTATTGGACGATGTGAAAAGTTTATAGCTTAGGTGGGTTAGCGATTGAATATTAAAACTGATAAGAGATGGTGTGATGAAACTAATATCAAATAAAGACCATTGATACTCATGCAACAGATAAAAAATAGGGATGAATTGCAGAGAGAGAAAAGAGAATTAAACATTATGCTATTTCCAATCCCACAATTAGTCAGGACCATCAGATCTTATAGCTTCAAAGATTGACAATTGTGGTTGACTCACCAAAAAATGTACAACTTCAAATTGCGTAGCTCGGGTGACGAGTTAAATCACTCACAAGTTGTGGCTTCATAATCATCCTTGATCGTCAATCTTCTTCGAGAGTCTTCATGACCATTGGATCAATTTAAGTGGAAGGATAGGATAAGCGAGGAAAAATGGTTGAGAATTTGATTATCCGAATACCCGTCAGCCATTGATCTAAACCCATGATCAACAAAAAACATTCAGTTCGGGTTAAGAGCTGTGAGGAGGTTACATTTTAGGGAATCTCACGTCGAAAGAATTGGGAACTGGAGAAATAGAATTTTCTGATGTCACAAGGTTAAGACACGTAGCGCTCATACTGAGAGCCCACCTCATCAACAATGATGTTAGAAAGGACACTTTGGGTGCGCTCTCAACCATTGATTAAGTACAGTGGAAAGATAGTGTAAGTGAAAGTGTTAACCGACAGCAAGCGATCTCCACCGTTTTATGACTTGTTCAGTAGGTAATCACTTCAGAGGAAAATAAAGCAGTGATTGTCCAAACCGCTGAAGTCCTGAAGGCCAAAGTTCTGAAATACACATGAGTCGTCCAATCTAAAGAAACACTTTAGGATTATTCTCATCCATTGGATATTATGGACACACGTCTGTTATTCGAAAGATTTACAAATACTAGAAGACACGAAGTACGAAGTCACAAAGTAACTGGTGTCCATCCATATCAATGCTTGATTAAGACCTAGTCATCGGATTAAGATGTGTAAGAATCAAATTCGATGATTGATCTATTTCTACGAAATAAACGTAACCCGTCCGATCTATTCGGGAAATATGATTCGTAATTTTTTAAAGGTTTCAAGTACTAAAGTTTCGAAGGGAGAAGTTTTGAAGTCCCGACTGTCATCCATCTCATCAGGAGATTAAATTGTGACCATTGATTCTAATAAGCACTCAAGCGCTCATTTGGCCTAGCGTCTGGTCACCACCATTGGTCATATGGAATAAGCGATTTAAAAGGAAGAATATAATAAGTCACTAAATATGATAAGATCATGGTTTTGTGTTATCGGTCACATGTAATGGTTTGAAGGAAGAGCCTCTACAGAACTTAGATTCTGTGATAATAGTAGAGATTCAAGATCGAGTTAAAAGGATGAAATTGATCCATATCTGTGATCCATTTATGAAAAAGCCTTCATAGTAAAAATAATAAACAATGATTATGGTTAAGTTAAATGAAGAGGTGTGATGGTTAAAAGCAAAGGGACACATTGTATCACTCTCACATGGTTTTTAAGATTATATAAACGAGGAATAATGTCAAGAACAAAGGTGTCTCTGCAGTCTGATTCAAAATATATATTAATCACATAAGTAGATAGAGATGCAGTACATACCTGATACAAAAGTTTCTCCAGATTCAGAAAATAAGGGTGGTTGGGTGGTGCAAGGGAAGGTTGGTGCCTACAGAGGGAGTTGTTGCTTCCTTGTCAGTTGTAGTTGAATAAACAGGGGTTTGAAGCCTCCTACTAGTTGGTGCTAGTGAACAAGTTTGTTGGTGCATCCTGATCAGTTGGTGTTGATCTAAAATGAAGAAAATATTCCTTCTATGTAACATGTAAAACAAAATTTTGCAGTTAATAGAAAAGAGTTTGTGGTTTTCGCATTTGGGTTGCACGATAAATATTGTGTTAAAATTTTGTTTTCATTAACAAAATAAAAATTGATATAATAATTGTGTCACTGATTCACCCCCCCCCCTCTCAATGACAAGATCTGATCCTTCAATTGGTATCATAGTGGGTCTCTTCACAAAAGGTTTAAATCACTTGAAGAGGAATATACATTAGAATGGATCAGCAGTTGAAGATGTCATAAAAAATCCCCCTATTTAATGGTGAAGACTATGTCTTTTTGAGTGTTAGAATGAAAATTTATCTGATGTCCATTGGACTGGAAGTATGGCCATTAGTGGGAAAGGGATATGATGTTCCAAAATCCACTCCCATAGAAGAAAAATACAAGAATTTTTTTTGGGAACATGCAAAGGCCTTAAACACACTACAATCTGGACCGAGTAAGAAAATCATTGCTAAGGTACTAAACTGTAATGATGAAAAACAACTCTGGGATAAATTGGAAACCATATATGCAAGAGATTCCAAAGTAGAGAGGGCCAAACTACAGACTCTCAGAGTACAATACGAAGGTCTGAAAATGAAGGATGAAGAAAATATCTCAGAATACTTCGAAAGAGTTGACAATATTGTTAATGCAATCAGAGGATTGAGAGTAGAAGTGTCAGACAATGATATAGTTGAAAAAGTACTAATAACACTACCTCTTATATACAATCCTAAGGTGTCCTCTCTTGAATATCGGGAAAATCTAGATAACCTCACCATGGATGAATTGTATGGAATCATCGTTGCCTATGAGTTAAGATTAGGTCATCATAACCTCCCACAAGGAGAGGTAGCCTTCAAGGTTCTCAAGAAAACAAAAATTCAAAAGCAAAAACCTCATTCCAGCCATCATGAAGAGTCTGATGTGGAAGAAGCCAATTTTATTAGAAAACTTTAGAAAGGAGCAGGGAAGTACAAAGGCAAGCTTCCTTTCAAATGTTTTAACTGTGGCAAGGTTGGTCATTTTTCATCCAAATTTCCCTATCCCAAGGAGGACCCTGAAGACGAAGAAAACAAAACTAAACAATACAAGAAGGAGTAAAAACCCAACTAAAATAAAAAATTTACAAGGGGAAAAATAATTTGTACTCAAAAGAAGAAAACAACAGTTCATCAGAGTCTAGTGATAGTGATGAATGTGATGATGATGAAGTCCTTTTTCTAGGTATTGAATAATCTAATGAGATAAAAGAAATTAAACATGATAAAGATTCAAAAGATGAAGTAGAATTTAATATGGAAGAAGAACTTCTTAGTGCCTTGGATGAATTAAGAAAATACAAAACCAGATATAGACAACTTAAAATTCTTACAGTTGAACAAAAGGAAAAACATGAATAGAAAGAAAAGGAGACGGATAAACTCATGAGAAACCTAAAAAACTAAATTCTAGAAGAAAATAGGATCGAAGAAATTCTAGAAAAGTCTCTTAAATAAAAACAAATAATCTATGAAAGAATGGAGACAAAAAAAGTTCACCTGAGAAAAGGACTTGATGCAAAACTCATTCAAACAAAATATGAAAATAGCTCTAAAATATTAGATAAGATTATTACCACACAAAAGGATTCAGGTAATAAAAATGGAATAGGCTATTCTTAAGAAGAAAGTCAAGTTAACTCAAAATCTTATGTAGATACTCTCCTCAGTACATTCAAGAAGAAAAATGAAGAGAAGACAAGTAATGATCAGAACACCAGAGGACCACTTCTAGCCATCAAGAAGGAAGATAAGACAATGCCAAAGAAGTTTGATCAAAACAAGTATTCTCGCATTTTCTTTCGTTATTTCTTTGTATTCTCTAATTTCAGACACAAAGATATGAAATGTAGAGCATATAGAAGGAAAAATTTGAGGGTTAAGAATTACAACCATAAAGATAACCAAGAAGTAAACCAAGTCAAAAGAAGAAACTATAACTCTTTTTCACCTCTACAAGAAGGGGACCTAGAATGCTTCATATGTCATAACTATGGACATAAGACCAGTAATTGCAGATTAATGAAAGTCTCAGAACAACCAAGATTTACTAGAGAGAAAAATAAGATTTGGAACGAAAAAACATCAAAGAAGGAATGTCTTATTTCCTTAAAATACCAAGATAAAGAAGATCTCTGGTATGTTGATAGTGGGTGCTCAAAACATATGACATGAAACAAGGACAATTTTATGAACTTAAAGAAACAAAAAGGTAATGTTACATTTGGTGACAATGCTTTAGGTAACATACTTGGGAAAGGCACTGTGAGTTTGGGAAAAGACAAAGCCAAGAATGTGCTTCTTGTTGAAAAACTGAAACCTATCCTATTAAGTGTAAGTCAAACCTGTGATCAGGGGCACTTTTTCATCTTTGATTCCCATAAATGTGGGATTAGGAGAGAAGACACAAGAAAAATGGTTGGTATTGCTCCTAGATATCCAGAAAATGTATATATACTAGATGAAAAATTGAATGAGGAATGCCATATGAATCTAGTAGATGAAAGTTGGCTATGGCATAGAAGTTTGGGTCATATTAAATTTGAAAATCTAGTGAAAGTCAACAATCTTGGTGCAGTAAGAAACTTGCCAAAGATTGTAAATCCATCAAATAATATGTGTAGACATAGTCAACTAGGGAAGAAAACTAGAATAAGGTTCAAAGAAAAAGAATACTCAACCTCAAAACCTTTAGACATTGTTCACATTGACCTTTCTGCACCTAAAAGGACCAAGATTTTGCAAGGAGAGTCCTACTTTATGTTGTTCATTGATGATTTTACTAGAATGGGTTGGATTTGTTTTCTCAAAGAAAAATCAGAAGCACTTAACAAATTCAAAGCCTTTAAAACCCTTGTTTAAAATGAAAAGGAGACAAAAATCAAATGTCCTAGATAAGACAATGGTGGTGAATTCACTTCAAAATATTTTGACCTCTTCTATGAAACCCATGGAATAAAAAGACAATTCTCTGCTGCCAGAAAACCTTAGGAAAATGGGATTGCTGAGAGAAGGAATAGAGCAGTTTATGAGGCTTCAAGGACTATGCTCAATGCTGCAAAATTGTCTGATGGATATTGGAGGGAAGTTGTAAGAACAACAGTATACATATTGAACAAATTTCAGCTCAGGATTAATAGTAATAAGACTCCTTATGAACTGTGGTTTGGAAGAGCTCTATCAGTAAAATACTTCAAGGTCTTTGGAAGTAAGTGCTACATCAAAATACTTGATGAGAATCTTAGAACATTTGATTCCATATATGATGAAGGTATTTTTCTTGGATATGCTTCTAACAAGAAATCACACAGATGCTACAATATTAGATTACATAAGATTGTTGAGAGTCCAGATGTCAACGTGGATGATCTAAAAATGATAAGGAGCAAAAATCAAGAAACTATACTTGATAGTGAATATGAAGATGATGATGAGTTAGTTGGTACACAAGATGAAGAAATAGAAGAGAATAAATAAGAAACAGAAGAAGATGATATGGATACTAGTGAAGACGAAGAATATATTCAAGAAGAATATATAAGAGAATAATCTCCAAGAAGAGACACAAAAACACCCTCAAGAATAACTCAAAAGAATCATCTTGAACAATTGATTATTGGAAATAAGAGTGATGGAGTGCACACAAGAAGACAATTGTTGTATGAAACATAAATAGAACTTTTGTCACAAATTGATCCCAGCTCAATCAAAGAGGAATGTAAATATGAGAATTGGGCCAATGCTATGAATGAAGAATTGGACCAAATTGAAAAAAATCAAACTTGGGAACTAGTTCCAAGAACAAAAAATAAAAATGTCATTGGAACTAAATGGGTGTATAAAAATAAAATGAATGGGAATGGGAAAGTAATCAAGAACAAAACCATATTGGTATGTAAAGGGTATGCTCAGGTTGAAGGAGTAGACTATGAAGAAACCTTTGCACCCATGGTCAAATTAGAGGCAATTATGATGTTCTTAGATTTCTCTAGCTACAGAAAATTTAAAGTGTACCAAATGGATGTCAAGTCAACATTTATCAATGGGAACTTAGAAGAGGAAGTCTATATTGAGAAACCAAAAGGATTCAAATTAACTAACAAAGGAGACTATGTCTGTAAATTAAAGAAATCACTCTATGGGATAAAACAGGCACCCAGAGCATGGTATGCAAGGCTATATTCTTATCTACAAAAACAAGGCCTCAAAAGAGGATCAACAGACAACAATCTTTATTGTAAAATTGTTGGTAATAACATGATCATTGTGGAAGTATATGTTGATGATATTATATTTGGCAGTGATGATGAAAAACTGAGTAAGGACTTTTCTAGGAGGATGCAACAAGAATTTGAAATGTCTTTTCTTGGTGAACTAAATTTCTGTCTTGGACTACAAATAATGCAGTCCAAAAGAGGATTCTTTATCCATCAGTCTAAGTATGTTAAAAATATTCTTAAGATATTCGAGTTAGAGGATTGCAAATATGTTAGTACTCCTATGACAATTGGATGCAAACTAAGCAAGGAAGATGAGTCCAAAGTTGTAGATCCAAAACACTACAGATCAATGATTGGGAGTTTACTCTATGTAACAACTTCTAGACCTGATGTCAAGCAAGCAATTCGTATGGTAGCTAGATTCCAAGTAGCACCAAAGGAAATCCATGTTCAAGTTGTAAAAAGAATCTTTAGGTATTTGAAAGGAACCATAGATCTTAGTTTGTGGTACCCTAGAAAGGATTCATTCAATTTAAAATTATATTCAGATGTAGATTGGGCAGGTAGTGTAGATGACAAGAAAATTACAAGTGGAGGAGCATATTTTTTGGGAGAATCATTGGTAGCTTGGATAACCAAGAAACAGTCCTCAATCTCATTGTCTAGAACTGAAGATGAGTATATTGTTGCAACATAATGATGCACACAAGTGGAGTGGATGAAAAATACATTAAAATACATCAAAATAGTATTTGAATAACCTGCTACTATCCACTGTGATAATACAAGCGCAATCAGTCTCTCCAAGAACCTTGTTCAACACTCAAAATCAAAACACATTTCAATAAAATCCCATTATCTAAGAGATTAGGCTGAAAATAAGAACATTAAATTGGAATATGTTCCAACACAAGAACAAGTGGCATATATTTTCACAAAACCCTTAAGAAAATATGTATTTGAATATCTCAGGAAAAAATTAGGACTAATCCTACTTCCAACCTAAATCTCTCTCAGAAAAAAATAAAAAATGCATCAATTGGAACCAAATCAAGGGGAGACAACAATCAAAGTCAAAAGGAGTGATTTAGTATGATAGGAAAAATATGATTGCAGGAGGAGTTATTAGATTTCAAATTATGGTCAGAATTATACAAACAAACAAACCTTTACCATAAGGGAAGCAACCATTTGACATTGATGTCAAAGGGGGAGAATAACTTCAGAGGAGAGATCCAACATCAAAGGGGAAGATTTTGTATGAATTTGGAATGTTTTTATCAATGACAAAGGGGGATATTGTTGGAAATAGTTTCATTAATGTGTTGTCATTGATGTCAAACTGTTGGACGAAGAACAAATTTTATAGCTCAGGTGGTTTAGAGACTGAAGATTAAAACTCAGAAGAGATGGCACGATGAAACTCATATCAAATCAAGACCGTTGATAATCATGTGCCAGATCAACGGTAGGGATGAATTTCCAAGAGATAAAGGATAATTAAACATCATTTTATTTTGAATCCTGCAATTATTCAGGACCGTCAGATCCTATATATTTAAATATCGATGATTGTGGCTGACTCACCAACAAACAAACAACTTAAAATTGCGAAGCTCGAGTGATGAGTTAAATCACCCGTAAGTTTTGGTTTTGCAATCATCCTTGATCATCAATCTGGTTCGAGAGTCTTCACGACTGTTGGATCACTTTAAGTGGAAGGATAGGATAAAATGGGAAAAAAGGTTGAGAATTTGATTACCCGAATACCCATCAGTCGTCGATCTAAAACCATGATCAACGAACAACATTCAGTTCGGGTTAAAATTTGTGAGGAGGCTACATTTTGGGGAATCTCACTTCGAAAGAATTGGGAACTGGAGAAGTCAAATTTTTTGAAGCCAGGAGGTTAAGACATGTAGAACTGATACTGAGATCCCACATCATCAACAGTGATGTCAGCAAGGACACCTCAGGAGTTCTCTCAACCGTTGATTAAGTATAGTGGAAAGATAGTGTAAGTGAAAGTGTTAACCGACAACAAGCAGTATCCACTATTTTATGACTTTTTCAACAGGTAATCACTTTGGAGAAAAATAAAACAGTGATTTCCCAAACCTCAAAAGTCCCAAAGGCCGAAGTTATGAAATACACGTGAGTCGTCCGATCTAAAGAAACACTTTGGGAGTATTCTCATCTGTTGGAGATTATGGACACACATCTATTATTTAGAAGATTTACAAAGACTAGAATATGCGAAGTACTAAGATGCAAACTAACTGGTGGCCATCCATCTCAATTCTTGATTAAGACCCAACCGTTAGATTAAGTTATGTAAGAATCAAATATGATGATTGATATGTTTTCGCGAAATAAACATAAACTGTCCGATCTGTTCAGGAAATCTAATTCGGAATTTTTGAAAGGTTTCAAGTCATAAAGTTCTGAAAGGAGAAGTGTCGAAGTCCCAACTGTCATCCATCTCATTAGGAGATTAAATTGTGACCGTTGATTCTAATAAGCGCTCAAGAGTTCATTTGGCCTAGCATCTGGTCACTGTCATTGGCCATATGGAATAAGATAATTAAAAGGTAGGATATAATAAGTCACTAAAGTTGATAAGCCTTTGGTTTTTTGTTATCGGTCACATGTAATGGTTTGAAGGAAGAGGGCCTATAGAAATCTGACTGAGATAATAACAGAGATTCAGGATCGAATTAAAAGGATGAAATTGATCCATATCTGTGATCAATTTATGAAAAATCCTTCACAATAAAAATAATAATTAGTGATTATGGTTAAGTTAAATGAAGAGGTGCGATGGTTCAAAACAAAGGGACACAGTGTATCACTCTCACACGGTTTTGAAGGTTATATAAATGAGGAGGAGTTTTGAGAAGAAAGGAGTCTCTACAGTCTGATTCAAAAGATACATTAATCATATAAGAAGAGAGAGATGCAGTAAAGACCTGATACAAAATTTTCTCCAGATTTAGAAAATAAGGGTGGTTGGGTGGTGCAAGGGTAGGTTGGTGCCTACAGAGGGAGTTTGTACTTCCTTGTCAGTTGTAGCTGACTAAAAAAGGGGTCGAAGCCTCCTACCAGTTGGTGCTAGTGTATGAGGGTGTTGGGGCATCCTGATTAGTTGGTGTTAATCGAAAAGGAAGAAAATTTTCCTTCTATGTAACATGTAAATTTTTTTTTTGCAGTTAATAGAAAAGAGTTTGTGGTTTTCCCGTTTGGGTTCCATGATAAATATTGTGATAAAATTATATTTGCATTAAAAAAATGAAAATTGATATAATAATTGTGTCACTGATTCAACCCCCCCCCCCCTCTCAGTGAGAGGATCTGATCCTTCAAAGAGTGGTAATTCTGGCATTATTTCCCAACTCCATGCCATACAAGAAACTAAGACACCCTCTATTCCGCAGGACCTTCAATCCATCCTCTCTAAACATAAAGTGGTTTTTTCCACTCGCCAGGGACTCCCTCCTTCCCATGGTGTTCATGATCATTCCATTCACCTTATCATAGGAATCCTTCCTCCCAATATCCATCCCTATCACCACCCCTTTTCCCAAAAAAATGAAATTGAGAAAATGGTTCAAGAACTGCTCAACACAGGTGTTATGCTCCCTAGTACGAGCCCCTAATATTCTCCTGTGGTCATGGTCCTTAAGAAAGAAGGTTCTTGATGCACGTGTCTTGACTTCTGCTCCCTCAACAAACTCACCATTAAAGACAAATTTCCCATTCATGTCATTGATGACCTCTTAGATGAATTAAGTGGCGCCCAGTTCTTCACTAAACTTAATATTCATTCTGGATACCACCAGATTTGTATGAAAGAGGCAGACATTCCTAATACTGTCCTTAGAAATCATGAGGGCCACTATGAGTTTTTGTTCATGCCATTTGGCTTGTGTATTTCTCCCTCCACTTTCCAGAGCCTCATGAATCATGTCTTCCGTATTTAACTCCGACATTTTGTCTTAGTTTTCTTTGATGATATCCTCATCTACAACAAAACTTGGACAACCCATCTTGCTCATGTGGATCTAGTTCTCCATATACTCTCTCAACACCAAGTTTTCCTCAAACAATCTAAATGTTCTTTTGGCGCCTCAGAATTCAAGTAATTGGGTCATCTTGTTGGCAAGGATGACATCAGGGTGGATCCTAAAAGGATTGAAGCGATCCAAGATTGGCCTCACTCAAATACTCTCAAAAGATTGTGGGGATTTATAGGTTTAACATGTTATTGTCGCAATTTTTTTAAGAATTATGGAAAGATTGCGGCACTTCTCACTACACTCCTTAAAAAGAATTCTTTCACTTGGAATCCAAAAAATGCTCAATATTTTCAAACCTTGAAGATGGCCATGTTCACCACTCCAGTTCTGAACCTTCCTGATTTCACAAAGACCTTTGTCCTGGAATGTGATTCTTCAGGGAAAGGAATTGGCATTGTCCTTATGAAAGAGGGTTGGCCTTTGTCCTTTACCAACAAAAAATTGTCCAAGAGAAATTTGGGAAAATAAATCTATGAAAAGGAAATGTTGTCTATTTTTCATGATGTGGATATTTGGCGCCCTTATCTATTGGGGAAACGCTTCCAAATTAAGATAGATCATAAAAGACTTAAGTATTTTATGGAACAATGCCTTTCCTGCCCTGAGCAACAAAAATGGGTGACTAAGATATTTGGATATGATTATGAGATCATTTACAAGAAAGGAAAAGACAATGTGGTTGTTGATGCACTTTCCAAAAAATATGAAGATGAAGGGTCTCTTTTTTCTCTCTCTTTCATTGTACTAGATTAGCTCCAAGCTATTCATTGGGAATGGCTACACGATCCCAAAAGTTTGCATCTGATACAACATTTGCAGTCCAATTCTCTAGTTTCCCCAGGGTACTCTTGGCTCAATGACGAGATTCGATACAAAGGCCATTTGTAGTTAAGTAAAAAGTCAAAAATTAAAACCATGGTACTTTCTGAGCTTCATGCTACACCCACAGCTAGGTTTACCAAAAGATTTGACTGGGTCAAACATTATTTTTTATGGGAGAGTATGAAATAGGACGTTCGTAATTTTTGGCTGAATGTGATCTGTGTCAACGCAACAAGGGAGAAATAGTCAAATTTCTTGTCACACTACAAATGCTTTCAATTCAGGCTACTATTTGGCGGTATATCTCTATGGATTTTATTGTAGGCTTACCTAAATTGGGCAATAAATTAGTCATCACAATGGTAGTTGATCGTCTTTCCAAGTATGTTCATTTTTGTGCTCTTCAACACCCATTTAAAACATCTATTGTGGCTCAATTTTTCATGGATTAGGTCTTCAAGCTTCATGGCATGTTGCATTCTATTGTTTCTGATCGCGACCCAAATTTCACCAGTAATTTTTGGCAAGAATTGTTCAAGATACAAGGCACCCAATCACATCTTAGCACAACTTATAATCCCCAAACTGATGGTCAAACTGAAGTTGTCAACAAAGTTTTGGAAACATATTTGAGGTGTTTTGCATCGGACAGGAAGAATTAGTGGGCTCAATGGTTACCACTAGTTTAATGGTGGTACAACACTTCATACCATACAACTATACGCATGACTCCTTTTGAAGTGGTATATGGAAAAAAGCACCTTCAGTTCTCTCATATTTTCCAGGTGTCTCAAAGGTCCAAGTGGTTGACCAAATGCTTACAGTTAGAGAGGCTATTCTTCATACCCTCAAAGAGAATTTGGTCATGGCCCATAATCACATGAAGCAACAAGCATATAAAGGTCGCTCTGAACGTCAATTTGTAGAAAGGGATCAAGTGTTTCTTCGACTGCAACCTTACAAGAAAAATTCCCTCAAGGATGACCATTGTCAGAAACTCGAACCTACATTTTATGGTCCTTATACCATTCTCAAGCATGTGGGACAGGTGGCCTATCAGTTATGTTTTCCTAGTCATTCTAAGGTTCATACTATTTTTCATCTTTCCTTCTTAAAGAAGGTGATTGGAACTAAGTGCCAAACTCAAAGAAACCTTCCTGAGTTGGATGAAGAAGGCTCCATTTGGCTACAACCACAAGTAGTTTTGGACCAACATGAGCATTGACTTCATCATTTCACCATCAAGGAAGTGTTATTCCATTGGAAAGATACAATTCCAACATATTCCACTTGAGAACTAGCTACCATTCTGCAACAATTTCCCCATCTCAAGTCTTGAGGACAATTTTTTTTTTAAAGGGGAGGACATGTTAGATACCTAACCCCTCATGTAGGTAGAATAATATATTTCCATGTAATAAAGGTCAATATTAATAAGGCCTAGCAATAAGGAAGAATAAGTCCAATGTAAGAAGACCTAATAGAAGATTTCTCTTCTAGAAGGATCTTCCACTAGATGGTTCTTTTGATGGACATATTTAGTATAAATAGGATTTGACGGTATGAATAATTTTGTATTGGATATTATTGTAATATATCTCTTGTCTGTTGGAGGTTTCCCCCTCAAAGAGGCAACTGAACATTGCTCTCAGTAATCAAATTTCTCTTTCCGGTGTTATTCTGGTATCGTTTTGGTATTATTGTGGTGTTTTTATGGTTATACTTTTGTTCATATTCCTTTTATATCTATTTATTTATGTTATTCATACTTTTTATATCTGGAATATTACATGCTATGTGTATCCATCACCACCTCAAGCCCCTCAAGCATGATGTCAAGCCTCCAAAAGATAGTGTTTTTCCTCTCCTACGAAAAAGGTTTTCCATGTGAGGGATAGGCCCTGTCTCTGAAGTCATCTTCTAGGCATCCAAAGGTTCATATTTCTCATCCAGCATGTGGGCCCTTGATATCCAACCTGTGGGCTGCAAGCCCCATGGAATCCCAAGCTAGGCTCGTTCCTCCAAAATTGTCCACCAACTAGGTCCTGCAAAGACAAATAATCATGCCCTCCAAGGATCTCAAGTAAAAATACCATAATGATTAAATCAAATCAATAAATGAGCCACCTAAGCATGTTCATGAAATATTACCCTTTCAAACAAGTAATTTCTCGAAGACATTATGTGACTTTCTAATCTTGGATATGGGAGGGTTGACAAGGTTTGTTATTGGGTAGATATTTCCTAGGTCACGAAATGCTTACCAGGTGATCCCTCTCTAAGCCATGTAAAGTAGATTAAGTGGTTAACAATCAAGGGTCAATGGGCATGGGGTTCATGACATATAAGGGGTTGTAGCATCTCATTCATGGGTTCCTTTGTGGAGAATGTGTGGCACCTTCGTTTGCAATGCAATTTTTCCAAGCCCATTGTTTTTCCATTATTTGTTTCTTTCATGTTTTAAGGACGTGTTGAAGGCCACTTTCCTGGCATGGTGTCCAGAAAATGAAAATGTTACCAACAAATACCTTATGAAGATGAAAAGTATGGTTCGTGATGAGAACCCCTTTCTCTCATCCATGCAAGTGAGAGCCATTACGGTGGCTTGGTGACTAGATGATGGTAATTTCATACCACTAGATACCCTTGATCATGATAGGCTGGATCATGATGAGATATCCTATCCTCCAGCTAACCCCCTAAGAATTATATCATTTATTCTTTTGGGCCCCCCTTTTCTTATGGATAAGTTTTTCATTTCTTTCTTGGGGAATCCTTGGGTGAAGCATCTGGAAGGTTTATATAGGATTTTAGTTTTTACCCAACAACAATCCCTCTAGGACTTCCACCCCTTCTCCCCATAGAATGAGGGAAAACCCCTTCTGAGGTAAATACACCCTAAAATCACAAGAGATAAGGAAATGGGTGTTTAAGTGACGAAAAGTGGTAAGTATGGTTGGGAGCAGTACAATGGATCTTCAAGGGATTTCCTAGTATCAAACCCATTCAAAAGGAATACCACTTACTTGGGCACAATTTCAACCACCAAGGTGAAATAGGGAAAAAGGCATAGTGTCAAAGCATAAGTCATTAAATCTGAAGGAGTCTAAGATAAAACATACAAAAATGACTCAAATATTGAAATGACACTCAGCATAATACTTGACTTGTACCTCATGGAGCAAGGCCTAGTGCCTCTCAGAAGCCAGGTGGTGTGGTGGATGCCATCTAAAAATATATGGCCTTTTTAGTGGTTGGAACGATCACCATCTATGCAAGTGGACATTGTTGTTCGTGTAGTCTCTCATAACTTCATATATGCAACTTGAGGGCCTTGATACATAATCATCTTAGTTATCCCACAAAATGGGGATAACATCTTACTCCTACTTGGTGACATGTGCTCACTATAGAGTGCATGAGAACCATAACATCTCCTTGTAGGCATGTTCCTGCCAAAAATTAGACAAAAACATCAGAGAATATAGGGTGGTTCTATCACCCTTCATCCATATACATAAAAATCCAAAATCAAAGCTAATCTAGAAAAGAAAAATTTTGATATTTTTTCAAAATTTCTAAACTAAGCATGAAATCAATATGCTAGTAAAGAAAAATGAAATCTGAAATGCATATAAACTAATATAAGAAATCAAGATGCAAATGCAGGAAATCAATATGACATACCTACTTACTTGTGGCCTTGGGGTCCTAAATATTAGGTTATGGGTGATGTCAGGTGAATTCATACAACCAATGAAAGAAGTTGATCATCCCATCAAAGTACCCCCCCTTGTGCTTGATTATGTAAAACAACAAAAATAAGTCAAGCATATAATTATCATGAGAATATATATATATATATATATATATATATATATATATATATATATATATATATATAATCATTCAAGAAATGAATCTCATGGATATGGGCAGGAGGGAGGAAATCCTGCTAGAGAGAATATCTTCGACTTTGATCATGAAAGGAATCCTTCCTGAAGTGATAGCCACAAGATTTATCAATCCATCTCTAAAGGGGGCTACTATAATTATACGAAGGATAATATTCATCTTTGCACAAAGACTCACTTCTTTTCGAGGAATGAGAGGAAATGAGAGATTGGAAGAATATTGCATGGTCTCTTGGAGAAGAGGGTAAGAGGTAAGGGACATGATCAAGTGTAGAAAAAAACTACCTCTTCACCTGTGAATCTTAATAAAAGTATCTAAGATGAAAATACTTTCTCTTTGAAGAATGAGCCTCTGATCACTCTGAGGTGGACATGTCCTGGTATTCCTCCAAAATTGAAAACGAAAGTGTCTTAGTGTCCCCAAATAAATATGTAATCATGTTATCATTAGGATCCAAAACATATGAATCATATACGCATGAAAAGTAGTCCTTTGAAGATGGAAACTCAAACCCATTTTCTTGAGGGTTACCCTTAATTTCGTAAATGGGGTCTCTATCGAAAATGAGACTACCAAAATCCCACCTAGATATTCTAGTCTCTATGAAAGTGTTTATATGCTCATAAACCATATGTAAAGTTTCTCTCACAAGATCATCAACAAAAGTGATCATCTCTTTGTCTTCATGTGCAGGAGGAGTAGAGGCGTGGACGTCTTCAACAGGCTCCTCCAATTCACCATTGACGCTAGTTGCATCTTTAACTTCATGAACAGGAGGAGAGAATGGATCGACAACCTCAACTACATAATGCAGGAGAAAAGATAATGATGCCTCAACATGTTTTTCTTCATCATGATTCTTTTTTCTCTTCATGGACATGCTCCTCCATCGCCTCTTCATCACACAAGGATTGATTCTTAATGCAGAGTGCTTTATGTGCCTTTTTTCATAAAGGTTTGTCACATCCAAGGGCTCCTCTAACACCTCTTCAATTTCAAAGTCATGGAATAAAGTGTCATTGAGATATTCAAAAGGATTGTAACTCTTCATGTTATCTAATTGATGTGCGGGAGGAACAAAGCCTTGGAATTCTTCATGAAATTGAAGCACTATTATGAGTGCTTCTTCTTCATCAAATGTGTCATCTCGATCTTCATCAAAATCTTATTGGTAACTTTCTTCATATATATGTCCTTCAAGAAATTATTTATCATCAAGGGTGGGAAAAAACAATCTTATGTGATTCATCATTTCTTTAGCATCTTTATTAACAACATTTTGCTTTTCCATCAGTAAAATTTCCATCTTCGAGTCATAAAAAGTTTTAGATGAGGGTTCATTCCATGGTGCCATAATTCCATCGACTTAAAATACACCTCAATGGAGTCTCCAGGTGAGATTGAGTCTCAGCAAAGGAGGGAAAGGGGGAAAGAGGGAAAGGTGGGTTCCTGGAAAGTGGAGTCGCCAAACAAGCTTCAAGGGAAACTTATCAAGGGTGGAAAAAAGGAAGGTTCTTCAATGGAGTCGTGGGGAAAGATAAGGGATAGAGGATTTGGAAGGGAAACTTGCCAATGTGTTATTAGGGCACGAAGAGGATTCCAAATCCTCCCTGAAAACGACGCCAAAATTTTATCTCACAATTTGTAGGTTTGAAAAATCCCTACCCAACCACTAAGTGGTGACAACTAAGGGACACTATACCTAATGTTACCTCGATATAGGTCTCACACTTAAAGGGTGACTAGGTCACTCTAGGGAGGCAATCTCGATGACCCTGGGGGAATTGATATGGATGTAATGGAATGAAGGGAGGTTTCCGCATAAAGGTCAATAATGGAAGAGAAAAATGGCTTTGATGACTCATCTCTGAGTGGTTTAAAGTTTCCAAGTCTTTGGGTACCTGCAAAAGTGATTGTACCTTCCTGAGACACAAGAGAAGCCACACTTGCATATAGTATGTTAGGTGGACAATCAAGTTAAGATTTATTTCCTTAATGTGCAGCGATCAATAGCAGTATATATCAGCAATATAATGATAACAGAGGCTGCAATTAAAGTTGCAGCAAGTTCATTTAAATATGCAATAAGTGAACCAATAATGACTAGTCTATCTTGCACAAAATAGTATGAAAGTTGAGTAGTAAAACAAGGCTGTTATAAACCATTTATATAGTAAACATTTTCATCCTTATGCCTGTAACAAACTTTTTATTATGACAAAATATTTAACCACTAAAACTTGCTCAAAACTTGCCAAAATATATCTTGTACTTAGTAGATTATGTGGGCAGATTTTAGGCAATTTTCAACAGTTAAATTAGGAGTTATTGAAGAGTTTGGTGAGGGTTTTTTGCAGCCCTAATGGATGTATGTTAAATTTTTAACTACATAAAGAAATACTTGGAGAAATGAAACTCCCTAGTGGCTCAAGCAAACATTTATAACATAGAATTGATTCCACTAGGAACAACTTCAAAATCATGAAATTTCATGTTTCCCAAAGAAACACTTTTATATCTCCAATGAAACAAGTGATGACTATTGCCTTTAATGATTGGGTTAATGTATTCAAGAAAATAAATATCTATAGGTAATACCTACTTGGGGGTGTGCCTCTCCAAATGGGAGAGACATGATTCAAAATGAGATCTTATGATCTCTATTTATACAAAATGTCACTAACATAGTTTGTCCACATAAATTTAGGGTAAACCACAAGATTAGCGGTAAAAAACCCTAATTATTCTACTTTACAAAAATAATATTAAACAATTCATCTTCAAACTCACTTTTTGCACAAATGAAAACCCTAAGAGTGATGCCACCCCTTTAGGAGGGACATTTTGGCACTTTTAGGCCAAACGTTGAGTTGGAGATGGTAGGGTTGAGTCTACAAAGACCATGTGTCTCCAATCCCACCTTATTCTTCATGATCCAAGGGTTTATTCCTTCAAAACATTCCATGTGCATCCATTACAACCTCAAGCCCCTCAAGCATGATGTCAAGCCTCCGAAAGATGGTGTTTTGACTCTTCTAAGAAAAATGTTTAGCATGTGAGGGCTAGGTCATGTCTCACAAGTCATATTATAGGCATCCAAAGGTTCATATTTCTCATCCGCCATGCGGGCCCTTGGCATCCAACCTGCCCCATGGAAGCCCAAGCTAGGATTGTTCCTCCAAAAATTTCCACCAACTAGCTCCTGCAAAGACAAATCAACACACCCTCCAAGGATCTCAAGTCAAAATATCATAATGAGTAAATCAAATAAATAAATGAGTCACCTAAGCTTGTGCATCAAATATTAACCTGTCAAAAAATTAATTTCTCAAAGATATTATGCGACTTGGAAAGCTTGTATATGGAAGGGTTGGCAAGGTGTGCTATCAGGTATATTTTTCCTGGGTCAATAAATGTTTCCCAAGTGATCCTTCTTTAAGCCATGTAAATCTGATGAAGTGGTTAAGTATCAAGACTCAATGGGCATGGGGTGTTGGACACACCTACCACACTTAGAGGGGGGGTGAATGACTGTGGGGCTCTTTTTCCCAAAACTTCCCTCTTGCACAAAAACTCATCAATTAACATTCAACATTTATTCATTACCCATAGCTTTCATTTATAACCAGTTAGATGTGAGCACATATCAACAGCATATATCAACAATATATCATCAACAATTCATCACCATAATGAACACAAAGAACACAAGATGTATGTACAATTTTATTTTTATTACGGACTACAATCCTTGGGGTTTATCAACAATAACTGAATAGAGTACAACTCTACAAGAGCACCAACTCTATATGCAAGACTCATCTTACATTCTCAGCACCAACTGAGATGAGGCAACAATCCTCAAAAGATGTTAATCCGTCAATAGGTACGAGACCTATCAGTAGTGCAGCCCACGTGTGCATGCGCCTTGGCTCACTACAACCCACGTGTGAACGTGGCCAGTGTATAATGCAACAAGCATATGCTTCTAAGCATCTAGGGTTTTTATTTTCTTCACATGCTCAGATCCTTTGCAACTTGCAATCACTTTCTCTTCTATCTTCCACTGTCCAAACTAACCCACAACCAGTCACAACACATCCAAGCTCTCCAATAACTTTCTCATGCTTCACAACAAATCAATATGAATGCTATCTCAATCATGTATAAACAATTGGTATACCATAGCAATCATGTCACTACTGAATCACAAGAGTTCTTCTCACTCCATCAACCAAATCAACCAAACTGAACCACATCATAGAAGCCATACCAAGAATACCCTAAGCATTCACAACACATCAAACAATAGTATCCATCAAGATAATAATGTAACCATACTACTGTCTCAATGATACATCTAAGGCCATAGAATGCAGATCTAGAATATCCCTCATCATCCAAGAGCTTGGCACCAGCTCAAACAAAAATCTCCATGATTTTATCCACTCCACGCTCCCTGTACACAGTCAGCCCACATGTACACTCACCCTATACATAGCCAGCCCACGTGTAGACACACCCTATACACAGACAACCCACATGGACATCAGAAAATAGGGTTTTCTGTGAATCCGAGACTTTTGTCGTCAAGATCTCCGACATTGCCAAAACTTTGATGCGTCCATGAGATGCTCCTCTCACTCTCTTCGTTAGAATAGATATTCAATCATGCTCAAGAGATCCACACCAATAGGATGCTCTCACAAGAATCTCTCCATCAATACTCCACAAGATATTTACAAGAAGCTCTCCATTGATCCACAAAAGGATTCTTACTAAAATGTACATTTTACAAGAGATCCTAGCTTCTTATTTATACTTTCATCTTTTAGGTCACTTAACCCATTTTTAGGTTACTTAACCCATTTCTAGGTCACTTAACCTATTTTCCTTATTTTAGGGTTAACCACTTTCCATGAATAGAAAGTTCTCCAATACTTTATCATTTAAATATTCATTCTTGATTTTGTCACTTCATTTTATCATTTAAATAATCTTTCTTGATTTTGCCACTTTAATTTATCATTTAAATAATGATTTCTTCTTTTCAAGCACTTTGACTTCTTTGACCTTTTGGGGCTTCAAGCTATCATATGGGGGTCCTTCAACTTCATAGAGCCATAACTCTCAAACCGTGAGGATTTATGTGACATTCCACATACCACTGGAAATGGCATGTCAAGCACTATCCATCTAGGTTAGTTTCACCAACAAGTTCATTGATATTCATCTCATTAATCCACATGCAAGCATGGGTCCTCCAACCGTTCTTCTAGGATAACTCAATCTGTAAAGCATCTTCCCATGAGGGATTTCACCATAAGGGGACCACTTTGGAGTTCATCCATTTGTGCACCTTATCAACCATGATAAGACAATAATGATTCATCTTTGCATCAATTCACCACT
>ML777873.1:325204-335814 GCA_009831015.1 Picea engelmannii
CATCTTCCCATGAGGGATTTCACCATAAGGGGACCACTTTGGAGTTCATCCATTTGTGCACCTTATCAACCATGATAAGACAATAATGATTCATCTTTGCATCAATTCACCACTGCATCATATATATAAACTATGCATCATGTGTCAATGACAACTCATTGATCCATCTTCATCAATGCATCATATCAATGATCCATCATTATCAATTGGTATCCACTTGGACATCTATCATTCTCATCAAAGGCATCATATCAATGATCCATGTTTATCAATTGGTTTCCACTTGGACATTTATCATTCTCATCAATGCATATTCATTGTTCATCAATCATCAATCAATCAATTACTTGACATCAATCAATGACATGAATCAAACCAAACCATTTACATCAATGACGTATGATCCAAAAATCTCCCAAATAATCAAACCATTGGCATCAATGACAACATGATCCAACAATCTCCCCCTTTGGAATTGATGGCAATACCAACATTGATGTCAATTCCAATTACCAATTATTGTTGTCAACATGTAGACAAGGCATTCTCTTCATAAATAGTCAATGTGACTATCTCTCCACATCAATCTCTCCCATCAATAGACATCAATCACACAATGTGATTATCTCTCCCCCTTTGACATCAATGGAAAAGGGCCATTCTCCTCTTGGGGCTGCTCCCCCTGTCTTGTTTCCACTGAATAATCTCTCCCCTTTTGATCAAGGGATATCAGTATGATGTAATCTTGAAAATACATCGAACATACTCCCCCTGTGACCATTTCTCCCCCTGGAATTATGCCTCTGTGCTCTTTCTTCAAATATAGGTCTCTTTTCTAGGTATGTATCTGATAAATATCTCCTCCTAGAATCATGGGAAGAAGAATGACTCCCCCTAAGGGTATGTCTCCCCCTATATTCTCTGCAATATGAACAATATGCTATCATATGACGATCCTTGGACCTGTTCATGCATCAAACTTGTGCTATACCATTCATCATGAAACAAAATATATGTCAACAATAAAATAGAGAATCATGAAAAATATATCAACCAAGTACATCATGTACTAAAATGTTCCCACCATGCACAACAACCATGTACATCAACCGTGTACATAAAAAATGTGCCAATATCATCCATGAAAAAATGTATCCACCATATGCCAACATGTGCATCCACCAATTATGCCAATCATGTGCATCCACCAATATGCCAACCATGTGCATCATATATAAGTGTACTACTATGCACCAATGCAACAAAATGATGAGTCCCATACATGTATGCCAAGTCCTCCATAAAACATGTGCCAATCATCCTGCCAGTAAGACCCTCTACTGATGTACTAGAAATGTACCAATCATGCATCACACATAGATTAAACCATGATGTACAACATGATCACCTCATCAACTCACCAACCATATGTCTCAACATGTAGCTCAATCCATGTGAAAAATGCATGCACCATGATATCAACATATGCTTCCAATAATACATCATAAGATATACCAGCCATGTACACCACCATCATCACAGAATGATTAATCCCAGCAGATCAGTATCAATCCATACTCTTGGGTTAGTGCCATGCACCCAATATTTATTTTTATTATACCATTGTGTGATCTCACCATGAAAACCTACAACAAACAGTGTCAGAACCTGCAATAAACAATGTCAGACCCTGGAATACAGAGTTATACCATCACATCAAACTCCAAGCCATGTGTATTGCCTTTTTCCCAAGGCATTTCAACATACACGTGGCCTGCTGCACAACTGAGCACATGTGTACATGACCTATTCAAGGTTAGCATGTGTGTACATGTGACTGTCACCACTGTTACCTGTGTGTGCCTTAGTAAATGACACTTTTGAACTTCCCTTCAATCATTCATTCTGATCTAGCTGCTCTGTCTTCTTCACCCACTTCTGTAGATGACCCTTCTTTTCAAAACTTGAGCTCTGAGTATCCATATTTTCAAAGATGTCTCCCTTTCTTACTTCATTCCTTCTTCTATCCATGCTATGTGAAGTCCTCATCATGGAATTTTTTCTTGTGTTCAAGCACTCCTAGGATTTGTAGCCAAATCCACTACAACTGTAGCATCTCATGGAGTTACAGTGAACAACAATGTGTCCTACTTGATCACATCTCCAACACCTCATGGTGTTATAGATTCTTCCATTATATCTTCTTTCATAAGATCTACACTCAAAATATTTGTGACCATATCCATTACATGAATAACAATACCCATGAAAAACACTTTCATACCTTTGCTTTGGTGTCCCAAGAATGGCTTCCTGATGTCTTCCTTTCTTTGTTCTTTTGAAATTTTCTTTGCCTTGTGTAGATGGTTGTTTTGCAACATTGTCTTCCTTCTTTGATGGACTTACCTCATGCTTCTTTGAGGTGCTTGCTTCAGCATGTTTATCTTCTCCTTTGTATCCAAGACCTGATTTATCACATGATGGTCTTTGACATTCCAAGATCTCATCCAAGATTCTTGAGCTATTCAAGAATTTGTTTGACTTTTCCAGCTTCTTTCTAAGGTCAACAATTTCATCTTCTAAATTGCAACATGAATCTTCCAAAATGAATCTCCTCGACGATACCTTTCCAATGAGCTATCATACGCCTAAACGAAGATCGTATGCAAAAGTTATGTCCCCGAGAAGTTGATGTACTAACTTACCCAAACGGGGCCCACATGAAATTTGGTGCTTCATCTCATAGGGTTAGGTTTTTGGATGTCTAGGACTTTTGGCATTCATGTTTATTGTAAAAATACCTTCAGAGCCTCATTGTAATCATCTTCTTGCAAATGCGAGTAGCTGTCACATCTCTTCTCAGAGATAAGTTGCCACCATTCTAGAAAGTCTTTCACTCTGTATTTTACAGTCTTTGTACATTTATTTCATTGATAGAAATTGTGTATTACTGTATATCTGTGTTTATGGTTGCATCTTTGATATATTTCTATTATATTATTGAATATCTGCGATATCTCTGTGCATTTCTTTATTATATCTCCAATCTCATCTTGTGCCGAAAATAATCCGGATCAGACAAACTCAACGTCGGTGAATGAATTGAAGCTTGGAGGGCATGTCTCCAGCCTTTGATGATCATTCTAGAGTTAAGCCACTAGATTTCATGCTGGGGGCATACCGATCTTAGTCTTTGTTCTTTCCCGTGCTTGAAAAAACATGAGAATGCAACCGAGCAACCTTTTATCTCTTTTTCGGGCTCAGATGGAGATATGAAAAAGGAACCCCCTGGACTCATCTTTGAGCTCTTTTCAGACTCTCTAAACATGAAAAGATTGTCGAGTTATCTATATTCCTTTCCCACTCGTTAAAAGGTTTGAAAGGGCATCTTTTGAGTGATAATTTATCTCTTTTCCGGAGTCGCGAGACTAACATTACGAAAAAGGACAACATTGGAGTCGTATTTAAGTTGTTTTCAAACTCTCTGAATATGAAAAACCACCAAGTTTACCTTCTCTGGACTCATTAAACAATCATACATTGAAGGGCCCATACGGGACCAAACCCTTACTTCTTCCAGTTTTCTAAACAAACTAGGGTAAAAATTGAAAGGTGAGTCATATCGAGCATGTATTACCCTCCTCGATCTCGTTAAATTAAAAAGAGGTACTCGTCTATCTGGATGGGGGAAAAATTGAAAGAAGCAAGTGAAGCCATTTTTGAGAACACTACCAGTAGCTCTTACAGTCGCCCTTGAACATGACACTTTGTCTTTGCATGCATTTTAATCTGCTAAACCTCTGCTCTGAGGCAGTCCTTTGAGTTTCTTTTACTCCTTTGGGTCACCTGACAAAAGTCACAACATCCACTGCATTCTCAAGTTTTGGTCCATGTCAAGTTTTTGTTTTTGTGCCTCAATGTTCAAGGGAAGTATCTGCCTTGGGAGTCAGCCATCACAAATATCATGTTTCAATACCTATGTCAGTCCATGTTAATTTGATCTACTAATTACATCTCTATGTCAGTTTTGTGTTGGTGATGGGGGATACATCAAGGCCTTCCTTCGATGAGTCTATTCCTTTTGACTTCAGCATATTATCTGGGAGCTAGACTTAGAAACCAATTAGTACCTTGGGATGTGCATGCCTCAATGGTAGGCCTCCTTGTGTCCGACAGTGGGTTTACATCATTGACCTTTGATCAGATGATTCCACGGATGTTCGAATTCATCTCATCTATTCACATTCGTTGGAATGTACTAGAGTACCTTGGGAATCATTGACATCAATGGTGATCTCCCTCGCACTTGTTAATGGTTTACCTCATTGACCGGTAATCAAGTGGTTTATGCCATGTTCGACATTAGGACATCTATTCACATGGTTAGATTTGTACGACATCAGGATCAGTAAGAAGACCTTGGGTTGAGTTATCACTCTTATATGTACTTTTCCCAGGTTGTGAAGGAGTTCTTTTGAACTATGACACATATACTGTTACATAGATCCACTTTTTATTGGTCATGGATATGTCTTGTCATATCATAGATCCACTGTGTATTATTCATGGCTACGATTAATTTAGGTCATAGGAGTATAGATCCATATTGTATCTTCAGTGGCTATACCTTTTGTCAATATAATTATGGATCCGCAGTGTATTTTATGGAGGCCATACCTAAAAGGTCTTTATCACTCAAGCATAGGTATGCCTGCCTTGGGTTTGAAACATGTCATAATATTTGTTTGATGGTTGTGTGCAGATTTTTCTAGCCTCTCTAGATCCATACCCTTTCTCAAAAAAGTCTACAAAGTACTTTAGTCATCACGTCTTCTAACTTCGTACTTTGGGGGGAAATCTATTACACATCAAAATTACTCACTTCAATAGTGTCACAAGTGTCATCATTACAAGTGTTGTAAGTGTCGCATATTGTCTGAAAGTGTCACATATTGACCACAAGTGTTGCAAGTGTCACAAACATCATAATGCCATATTTCCTATTTCATGCCTCTAACGACATCATAAAGACACTTAAGACACCTCAAAGACTAGTTTTGAAGAAGAGAAATTAGTTGACAGGGACTACAAACCTTTTTCCAATGAAAGAACCACTTAAAAATGGATTTTGGAGAGGAGCTCTCCCCTACCCACTGTTAAGGAGTGTTGGCGCTCCCTGAGCCTCTTTGGGGGAGTGTTTGAGCGCTCTTTGCACCCTTTTGGTGGAGCTCTACCCTTTTCTGAGAAAGTTTTGGGTTTGTTGAGACAAATCAGGGAAGAATCCCTCAATTCTTGAAGGTGGTTGGATTCGAATATATGGTCAAGGAATGATCTTAGGGAAGATCCTCAACTGAAGGAGAGGAATCCTCAACTTATTCCAAATATATCTCAAGTGTTTGGACCTCTCCAAGGTTATATAAAGAGGCCTTCTCATGGTGAAAGAAAGGATAGAGACTAGAGATTGATACCAAAATTATGATCCTATAAGTGGTATGAACATAAGAGATTGGAGATGTGAAACTTATGATCTCATAAGTGAGATGTCATCAGAGAAATTAGTGTATATTAATTGAGAAAATGGGTTGGACAAGAAGAACTGGAAGAAGCTGATGCATCTTCATCAAAGTATTGTAAGTACTTTTACTTGTTCTCATTAATAATCAATGATTGGCCCGTTTCTTTCAAACTTATGTTTGTTCCATATGAGTTTGTCTGCAGTAGATGGATCTATCTTTGAGATAATCTTAGTAGAGTAGGAAGTCCATTTTATCTTTGTTTGTCCTACATGACCTATCAGGGAGCTCAGGATCGAAGCTCAGCCAAGAATTTTCTAGGACAAACATCACTAATAAGGTACATATATTTCTCCTTCTCTTTCATTTATTAGCTTGATTAGATCTAAAAGGAAGTCAGTTTCCATGTTAAGCACTTTTTTGTCTTGGCCTTAGGAATATAGATACCAAGAGGGAATCCAATTGTCCACAGGGGGATTCACCTACAACAAATAGGCTACAATAGCATAGAGTAAATATCATTGTTTCCAATAAATGTAACAAAGAACTGAGCCATTAGTTCCCCCCCTATGCATTCTGAATAGGGTTTCGAAATCACTATTACAATGTATCCAGTCGTAGAAGATTATTTGCCCAGAAGATCGCAGAATGCTCCAACTCTCAGATGAATGTAAAATCTTACAGTTGATTCGAGAACATTCTCAACACTAGAACAATTACATATTGATCTTGGAAAATATTATCTCGTGGAAACAAATAATATTCAAAACTGCCAATAATTCATCACCATATCTGGGTGGATCACCACATCATCAAATTTTGTCACAAAATTATTATAAATAAAAATCTAGGGATCACGGGAGGGTTTAACACGAGTCTCTACTCTTATCCTCATATTTTCAATTGTCACGACTTCCTCTAGAAGGAAAATATCGATCCCATGGGAAACACAACTTCCATATGGCTTCCAGATTATGATGAAAGAAGATATTTGTAAGCTTTAATATGAGCTTGATTATGTTTAGATTTTATTTTTATTTGTTTAAAGTTGTTGGACACACCGACCACAATGAGAGGGAGCGGGTGAATCAGTGTGTGACTCTTTCAACACTTATTTCAAAAAATTTAGTTAGCAACCACTTCAAACATTATTATTCATTCACATTTATCTACTTACATACATCAATAATAGATAACTATAAACCATCACCATAATGAACACAAAGAACACCAAATATATCTGTAATATTTTTGTATTATGTGTTTACATGATAATAAAATCCTCTGGGTTTATCAACACCAACTAAAAATAGAACCAACTCCAGGAGAGTACAAAATATCAATACAACACCCAACTTTCATGTCTCAACACCAACTTGGGGAACCCAACCCTAAAGTACAAGACCCAACTTGTAGATAAAAAAACAAATGTCCCACTGTACCAACAATATTCAAATATTTTTTACAGGTCCATGACTTGTCTATGCTGCAACATGTGGGTATCTATTCCCTTATTATCATCAACATGAGGATGTTCGTGCCTCTCCTCACCGCAACTCGTGGACTACCACAAACTCTCCCAATTTCTTTGTCACTTTTTATGTCACAAAATTTTCATTGTCACTATCTCTATCATAGATCTATCATTGTCTCATCAACCTGTATCAAATCATCAACCATATAAACTTGTGACATACCATACATCAAGTGCATACCAACATAGATACTATCTCATGCATCAATCATGAAAATGATACATCAACAATGAATAGTGAATCATGAACTAGAGCATCGACCATGTACAACCTGTTCCATATACCATATCATCACCCATATGCAAGGATGATTTTAGGGGCTAAATTTCACTCGTGGGCTAATTTTGCATATTTTTTTCAAAAACAAGATTTGTTATTTTAAAAATGATTTGCCCAAATTCTATAGGATAAAATTATTTTACCTTAAAAATCGCCAAAATTTTATAAAACCTATATAAAATACTTAGAAATTTGAATATTTTTAGAAAAATATCGCCAAACATTTGTAGTTGACATATGAAGGATTAGTAAGATTCGCCAAGGTTTCTACATTTTAAAATAAATTTCCATCCTTAAAATCATCCCTGCCCATATGCATATCTATACCATATCATCAATGAATCATATCTAACAACCTATGCATTCCCCTCATGCATACATCACCATGCAACATAGATATCCGTCAACCAAGTATAAGTAGCTTAAATATGTGAACTATAAGAGCCATATAAGTATTGTAAAATACATAAGAATGCTTCTCAACCACCCAACCATCCAATATATACCATATCCAACCATGCCAAGTATGCCTCAAGCATACACTATACCATAACAAGAATTGACCATCAAAAGAAGTATACAACCATACCAATACCTATGAATCTGACCTGATGCATCATATATTAGACCAACAGACCTGCACTCTCTCCCTAAATTCTGCAACCTAGAACAATATCATCCTCCTTTCCTATATTCATATCCACGCTTTCCCTTTCTACATATTGCGAGTATCTGCACTTCTCTGTGCCTGCGGCTGGTGGATGTACATGGACTTCTGCTTCTGCAGCTTGTGGATGTCTCAGATATTAGGGTTACTTGAGTTTGTTGCAACTCAGAGACTTTTCCCTCGTCCTTCCTTCATAACTACACTTCCTGGGATTTATCAATGTACCTACAATAATAATTCACTAAGTTCAATTGGTATTCAAGTGGATCACAATGGGATACCCTTTCTCTCTTATTTATACTCTCCAAGGAGCTTCCTCTAGAAGTTTATATTCTAATTGTTTAACCCATTTTCCCTCTTTTAGGGATAACCAAATTTTAACTACTTTTCCCACTTACAACCACTTTACCATAAATAGTAAACTCACCACTTCTTGTTGCAACCACTTTATTATTTAATTAATTTATTTTGCAACCACTTTGACTAGGGATTCTTCTTTGTGAATTTCTAGAAGATTTTGACTTCTTGTTGACCTTCTAGGGGATTCTAGATTACTCTAATGGTTTCTCCAACTTCTCAAGGCCATATCTCCCTAACCATGAGGAACTATGTGGCATACCACATATCACTAAAAAACAAACATGACGAACACTATCCATCCATACACATATGATAACCTCTTGATCTATTATTCAACCTCTTTTATTCCACACAACTTCAGGCTTCATGACCACACATCTAAGATTACTCAACCACTTAATGATTTGTACTTTACAAAGCGTCTTCTTGTTAGGGATTTAACCATAAGGGGACCAATTTGGAGTTCATCCATTTGGTACTTCCTACATAAGATAATTCATGAGACTACCTTGGATATAAACCATGACATGCCATCAATAATACAACTCCCTTTGGTGTCAACCTTGACATCAATGATGCAACTCCATTTGGCATCAACCTTGACATCAATGACAACAACATCAACCTTGACATAAATGAAAAAACATCAACCTTGACATCAATGAAAAAACATCACCATGCCACCACTTGAAATCAAATATTTGACATCAATCCTTTGATATAAATGAAAACTTAGTACTACAATCTCCCCCTTTTACATTGATGGAAATACTTAGACATGGAAACAACCATGCTCATGCTCCCCCTATGATAATCACTCCTCATCAACATATCTATCTCTCCACATTTGAAATCAATGGAAAAGGGTATCTCTCTTTGGGGATACTCCCACTGACTAAACTCTCCTTGGGCTGCACTATCCTTTGGGATGCTCCCCCTCTCTAAATTCCTTTGATCTTTCTATGATTACTTTCTCTCCCTTCATTTGAATAATATCTCCTCCTGGAATCATACCTCTGTAACCTATTATCATAATGAAATCATAGGGGTTAAAAGTCATTTCAATCTCGATTTTGAGCCATAGCCCCTCCTCTCCCTTCAACGCATTTTCTCCTTGAAGTATTTCTTCTTAATGTCCATCAAGACTTTTTGTGCAGGGGACATCCTACGTCCACAATTGTATTGTATGCACAATTAGCTTCAGTAGAAAAAGGAAGAAGTTCAAAGAAGTTCATTTTTGGCTTAAAATACAAGCAAGCAGAAAAGTTTATCTTTCAATGGCGGATATCCAATCAGGAAAGTTAGATCGACGGCACGTGGGAATTTGGGAGTCCAAAATTGCACGAAATATAGCGCCAAAGAAAAGGCCCGAAGAGAGCATAATTCGTTGATCTTTAAGGGGACATGTTGTAGATGATCCAAGTGTTCAGGGAAATAAGCTTTGGGAGTTTCGAAGTGAGAAGTGCATGGAAATCCTGAAGAGTCAAAGCCTGAAGTCCCAAAGTAATCTGAGCCATCAAAAGCTGAGGACGTGTGGAGGCAAATCCCTCGCTTTGAATTTCGGTGCTCCAGACAATTGTGGGAGTTGAGCATTACAAAGTGATGAAGTGAGGAAGTCCCGAAGCACTGAAGTCCCAAAGTGCCAAAGTGATAAAGTCTCGAAGCGTCAAAGTGTCAAAGTCTTGAATTACCGAAGTCCTGAAGTGCAGAAGTCCTGAAGTGTTGAAGTCTCGAATTGTCAAAGTCCTGAAGCGCCGAAGTTTCAATGTCCCGAAGTGACGAAGTCTCGAAGCGCCAAACTCCCAAAGTGCCAAAGTTTCGAAGGCCTGAATTGAATCTTGACCATCAATATGAGAGGGCCACATGCCATCATATCCTTATCTCCATAGGATTTACTTAAAGTAAGATCCAGGGGACATATGGCATAGATCCGTGAACTCCAGATAAAGGTCCAAAGTATTTCTCAACTGTCAATCTCAAGGGGGAACATGTCATCATATCCATAGCTTTAGGTAAAAGAAGCTGAAGGCACAGGAGGTTTTAGATTTTATTTTCCCAAAGTCTCGAGACTCGAAGAAAATATGATTCGTCGATCTCAGGGGGCCACACATTGTCAGATCCATAGCTCTAGGAAAAAAAAGTTGGAGGCAGAGGAGGTTTGGGATTTGATTTTTTTGAAGACCTGAAGCAGATCTCAGCCATCTATTTGAGGGAGTTAGGTTTGATTCGTTGATGTGGTATTGTTCAACGTCAAAA
>ML777873.1:343519-358949 GCA_009831015.1 Picea engelmannii
ACATATGCTCTAATATAACTATTGTAGCAAAAAATATACAAATATCACTTATGTACATCATTTACAAATTACAAGTTTTAATCAAAACTTACGAAATCAAATGCAAAAATTATTTCTGTTAAGAAGTAGATAAAGAAATCACATTTAAATCTTTTCTGTTTTCCTTTATAAATCTAACTAATCTTGAATTAAATGAACTATGAAACGCAGACATGTGGGTAGTCAAAAGCTGAACCATACATTCTGGTTTCATTAATATGTAAATGAAAGAATTAAGAAATAAAAAAGAGCTAAACTATTTGCTAGTTAGTGAGGTGTATCCAAGCGTCTATATGAGTGAAGAAAATCCAACTGCTGCGTCCAAGAGAGACATCTTCAATGAACTTTGTGTCTGTTCTAAATAAATTCAAAACATGTATTGGCAGTTTAGGTTTAATGACAGAGGAGGAAACACAAATATAACCCTATGATCTTATAATTCCACATAATTACAGCAAGATAAATCTGAAAGTAACTTATGCATTTCATCATTCAATTAAAATTCAACGATAAATCCACTCATTCTAATTGAAGATATGATCACAATAATTATATCTAGAGCAACAAATTATAGACAATATTTATAATATAAACATCCTAGACATCATAGATCATTAAGTCTAAATCTATCAGACCTATTAATGTATTAGGATTAACAAAACATAAATAAAAACATCATTAACAAAAGGCTAAAGCCAAAATGCATATATTTTGTTTCATTAAGTCTTGGAATCACTCGTCCATGTTCTTCCCTTAGCCAAGATGATTTCCATTACAAAATATGGAGTATTTAAAGAGTATGTGAAAGCTAAACTTCCTATCTTCTAAGATAGGATCAGATTTCAAAAAGATCTAAAAGTTACAAATATAGAGGGCTTAGAGCCACTCATGATCAAACTAAATCTTCTAACTTTATGATAATTTTCTCTTATTTACAAAATAAGAAAAAAGAAGATAGTTGATCGACTAAGTCCAACATGCTTCATCCCATGAGATCAACTTCAGATACATCCCATCCTTTGTCATAACATTCAATTTTTCGAGAGGTGATGAACATACTCCAGGGTATCTTGTCCAACTTCGAATTTTTAAACCACTTTTGACCAGTGAGAGGAAGCCCTTTTGCTTCGCTCAAAAATTATTCGGTGATCTCCAACTGAATATCACCCACATTGGCTTTGCATCCATCAAATGTAAGGGAAAATTCTTTGGCTACTCGCAGGTTATAACCCTGGAATTTCTTAATAAACATATCCCAACCCTGGCTCTTAATATCCTCACTCGCATCATCATACAAAAACAAAGTTTGGGAGCCATTTGGCTCAAATCAGATGACAGGGGCCATAAGGGTTTGAACAGATGGTAACAAAAGTGACCCGAACTCACTGTGGGCTTAAGAGGTAGTAGAAATAGAGGAAAGTCTGAGCCAAAAACAAAGGAGCAAAATGAGCAATCACACTAGCGCGACCATAATGTACGCATAAGGGTTTCACACATGAAATGAAAGCATTTCTGGTGATAAACGTTTTTGATAGAGAGCATAAAACTAGACCTTGATCTGTCATGAGAGGCCTGTCACTTCCACTTGCCATCTAAAAATGAGGTACGGGGTACAATCGTAGTGTGATCAAGTCCCATTACATGTAATGGGCATATTTGATTTACAAAGGTTAAAAAATGGATATGTTTTTGCAAACCAACACCAATCGATTCTTGGTATATTTACAAAGGATCCAAAGTATAAGCTTACAATCCAAGAGCAACTCAAAATAAGTGTTTCATTGATATATGATAAGATCAAAGAAAAACAACATTCATTAAAAGAGGTGTAAGCACATTGACCCTTTTAAAGACCAAGCCTTAGATAAAATTGCAATACAATTTTAAGTTTTAGTGCTTCATTCATGCTTTCAGTCATGAATGAATCACGAAAAACAGAGATAAAAATAAATAGGAACAATCAAAACATCCTCTTTACAACCGAATAGTCACCTTCAAATAGCAATATTTACAGGATCAGGCGTAGGTAGCTACAGGAATTGTCATTTGTCACTTTAAAAAGAAAAAATTATGTAGGGATGCCAACAAAACTATGCATAAAACAACCTATCACAACAATCTCATGAACCAAATCAGATCTATTCACCATGACAACTCTCAACCATATTCACAATATCACCGAGATGTTCATCAAGCAATACTAATCACAAACAACAACAAGATGTACCAGAATCAATATGTGCTTATGAAAGTATATCCATACATATACGCCACATCATCCATAAAGCATGTGTCAACAATACTATTAGCAAGTGCCTCTAGCAATGTACCAAACATGTGTCAATCATGCATCAACTATAGATCAAGCTATGACTCATCAAGATGTACCAACATCACCATACCGCACACTTCATGTATGTGCCAAATCATCAACTATATGTCCCAATATGTAACTCAACCAATACCAAATACATACACCAATATATCCAACAAATAGGCCTCTAACAATACATCACAATACCATGAACCCTCACATCAAACCATGTGCCAAAACCTATTTTTTATGTAGCATCAAGCATGTACTAACCATATACTAATATCACCAACAAATGTCTTTCACAATACACCTTAATATATGTCAATAGATCTCACACATGTACCATCCATGTACTACAACATATTTGCCTCAAAACCATTCACTATTGCAAGTATAATGCATCAATAATACCACTAGACATGTTCCAAGAATATGCCTCAATATATAAATAATATACCTCTAGCTAGTATCACATTACCCATGATATACATCATAAACAAAGTTCCATAACCTTAATGATAAGTACTTGTTGGCTTTAAACTAGTGAACAAGTTCCATAGCCTTTGCGCTACTGACCCAGGGTTCATATCTTCCAGGGTACCAACAAAGCCTAAAACTATCGGCCCTTATGGTGAACCAGAAGGCAACACAGTGCACAAAATGCACTGCATAGTCTCACCCAAGATAGCTTTTATGGGTGGATATAAGACTCAGGTGTTTATAGCCTAGGAATGAGTAGGAGATAGAGGATCTGTGTTCTGAGCATTTAATTACGATTTGTATTACAAACTACTGTTATTCCCTTTACTATTATAACCATTGTGATCTCTTTCTTTATATGCAACACCAATTAACAAAACAATATATTAACTCATTCATTCATTGCATTCAGCCTTTAACTAAAAAAAGTAGACAAAGATATGCATGCATTCATCGTGTTACACAGGTATTACCATGGTTCACCCCCTCCTAGGGCTACATCCACAAAGATTTGGCTCTTGGCTATGTTATTATGGTAGCTCTGCAATTCTGGTGCCTCGCGCTTACAACTCTCCTTAGATCGAGAAGATCTCTGTGAGGCGAACTAGATCGCACCAGGCTCCCCAGCCAGCGATCTAATCCTCGAGATCTACCTCCCACTCACTTGTTACAAAAAATAGTTCTCCTATAAAAACGTTACATAAAACGAGTTCAACTTTACAAAAGTAGTAAATCTCAACCTTCGCAAAATCTCCGAACTTCTTTTTTGATACATGCATATCCATATTTATATCCATCAGGATATTCAACCGTTTACACAAAAATGCTTACAGAAACCCTAATTATACTTTCGTTAGTCCTTCCTTCTTTGCATGCATTCGCTGCTTCCTTCCAGATGTCGCCTCCTTCTTCTATGCGCACGTGCTTTTCTTCTTTTTAGTTGTCACTTTCCTCCTGCATGCTTTATTTCCCACAATTTCTCTTCCAGTTGTCATTCTTCTTCATGCATGCTTTCTTTCCCATTTAGGCCTACTACAAATAGGCCCCCAACACTGACATGTGACTCGTCTTGAGTCACCTAATATTTATGAGCTGCACCGATCTCTTTAGTGATCATCTGGAATTTTTCCCTTAGCTCTGCCACTATTGTCAGTGCTTGCGCGGTCTTCTCCTTAATGGTTTCTACTACTTGAACGACCACTTTGTCGCTCAATAGTCCTGCGCATTCTACCTGGGTCTGTGCCATTTGTGTTATATCTGCTTATGCCTGTGCAATTACCTCTGCTACCCATTCCTACAACGACTCTATTTGAGCCTGTCGCTCCCGTTTCTGTGTCTGCGCAGTGATGAGTTATACCTGCATCTTCTTCAAATCTTGCGTCCCCTTTATGCATTCTCAAATTTATATGGTATTTTTCTTCTTCTTGAGTTCTTGGATCACTGCATTGATCCTTTCCTCTTCCTTGTCCTAACTTTGAACCTATGGATCCTCCTCTAGTCTTGTCCAAATTTGCTCTGCCTTGTCGAGAAAGTCAGCTATTGTGCTAACCTGTTTATCCATCTCCTATATTTGTGTTGTCGCTTCCTACCTCCTTTGCTCCTTTACCACTGGTGGAGTTATCGGTGTTAGTTGTTCTTGGAGATCCCCAATCTCCTTCTGGTATTGTATAATTTCCTGCGAAATATGGTCGATCTTTTTTGTGGCTAGGAGTTTGTTTCCCTCCATGGTGTTTGGAAGTTTCCAAAAAATTTCTCCCACTTTGTGTTCCAATTTGTTCCTTTGGTCCATCTCGCTTTGAGTTTCGAATTTGTCCTTCTCATACTCCTTTTCCAGTGCTTCCCACTGCTTTGTTTCTTTCTGTAGCTCGACTAAGTTCTTATGTGCCCGAGACTGCATCTCGTGGTCGATGCTAACCTGTAATTTGTGTAGTTCCCTTGATGGCATCCATGTCAAGACCAACTGAATGTGGTCCAAATCCTCCAGTGGTGATTGTCCCACTATTTCATTCATTCGCAGCATGCTCGGGTTATGTGGACCATTGCGTTTGCATGTGGCATTTGGAGGGTTGGGTCTCATTCTTTGATCTCCACTCTTTTGTTGGTTTGTTTTGTCGATTTCTCTATGCCTCTGCTGCTACGTTCCCTCTGGGCTTCTCTGAGTGTCTTGAGGAGATGTCTTATTTCTGCCAACTCTTTTTGTATATTATCCCTGTGATGAGCTACGTGGTCGAAGTCTTCTGCTAGACAATCCTGGACCATTCTGGCGATCATTTCTCCATTGTCCTCTGTTATCGTTAGGTCATGTGACGTTCATTGTTATTTTGATTTCTTGCGCATGCCTGCGGCCTGTTCAGTCGGTCTCTTATTTCCCCCTAACTCCTGTGCGATGGGTTTTGGGGAGGTCTCCTGCATTCCCTTGGCTTGTTTTGGCTGTTCGTTGGTCTCTTTCTTCCCCTTCTGGGTTCCTGTCTTCTTTTACCCTTCGCTTGCCTGATTTGGTTTGTTTTGGCCTGTCCTTGGTTTCTTAGGCACTGGTTTTGGCGGAGGCTGTGTTTCTGCCTAAGCTAACTCCCCTTCTTCGAGTCCTTCCAGTATTTCCCAGGGAATAGATGGGATCTTACATTCAGCATGCCATTCACTGATGACCATGTCTATATCACCTTTTGTGATGCAGAAGCGCATGAGTAGCCACTGTTTATCGGGATCCTTCCTTGGTTGTATCCACATAGCTTGCAATGTAGCCTAGAAGTTAGCGATACTCTCATATCGCACAACATCTTCTGGTGTTATTCTCCATGACCAGTTAATAGCTTCGTATATGTCCCATAGGTATTCTTCAAAGATGATTCCATTGTCCCTCTTCTGTCTGGTCTGTGGCCCCGATCTCACTACTCGATATCTCGCTCCCTAGGGATGTGGTCTTGTAGAAAAAACTACATATTCTGGTTCCCTCCATCCCATGAAGGCTATAAGGGTGATCATCCATGAGTAATAAAATTATGTGCCAATTTCCTGCGTGTCCCTGCAGTCCACTTGGAATAAGTTTAAAAGATAAGGCGCCCAGCTCACGAAGGTGCCTTCTACACACAGAGCTTTAACTGTGATAACTCTTGCTGGTACTTCGTCTTTGTGGAATTTTCTTAGAAACTTACATTCTAAGATATTTGCACCCAATTGTGTTGCTGAGTTTTTGATCCGTTTGATTATAATGCCTCTTGTCCCCCTCGTTGTGCCATATTTCTTCTTCATTTCCTCTGCTAATGCTTTTTCTTTGGATTTATCATCCAGAACCATCATGGGATCCATACCCCAGTTGGGTGGTCCTATTATCTTCACAATAAGGTCAACTATTATGGGGACGGGTTTGTCCAACCATATATCCCCTCCATGCATAACTTCTAACAGTTGTTTGACGCATGTTGTTGTTGGAGCATAACCCTAACTTACATTAGTTTATACCTAGCTTAGAATACTATATCTTGGTTAATACATTCCATCACACTTTATTTCACCTAATTTTGAAACATAGAGAAGAAGGGTGCCTCATCCCTAGATTTTAGGGAAAACTGCTATTTTTAGATCAAGACTCAACTCCCGGTTCTTGATTTTATTGATTTATTCTTGATTTTCTTGATTTATTCATGATTTATTCCAACTCCCCCATGAAAAAATGCATCCATTATTGGGGAATGTGCACCTCCTCTTTGAGTGAGATATTTATTCCTTAATTAATGATTTTTTCCATTACTATTATTAGTAACTACTATTTCGGGTCAGTTAAGTGAGTTCGAACTGCTTCACTTGTCAGTTAAGTGAGCTTAAGTGAGATAATGCACATCACTTGACTCTTGTGGGAATTAATGAGTTTTTGACATGTGTCTTTAGTGTTCTATGTTGAACTATGTGGTCTCCCTTAGCTTATGACACCTATTTTTAGCTTTTTCTATCTTTTTTTGACTAGAATATCTATGTTGGAAATTCTATATATTCACCTCCTCTCTTCTTTTTGAGGATGGTTGCTCATGTATATTCATTTTTTATTAATATAATTCTCTGATTTATGGAGAAAAAAATTTCTCTGATCTCTTGAATATCAACAAATTGTTTGTGTTCAATTTAACTAGAATTCTAGATCTATCGGGGTTTCTGCAGGAATTCTACATGGTATCAGAGCTAGATTGAATCTAGTGGATTGTACATGGTTTTATTTGTAGGTATAGATCATCAAGAGGCACAGAAAGAAACAATGGATCATATCTCTCAGCCCACAAAACTCATTCTAAATCCTTTCAATTACTTCTAATGGAAGACAAAGATCTCTCTGCTCCTCCAAAGTAAAGGGCTTTACAGGGTAACAATGGGAACGAAGAAAGAACTGACTGCTGCAGTGGAGAATATAAAGTATTTCAATAAATTATATGAATCAATTGGGATGATATTACTATAAATTTCTAGATATCTCCTCTTTCATGTCAGTGGAGCCACTACTCCCGATGTGGTCTGGACCACATTGGAAGGATTATTCGGCAAGCAGGATGCAATGAGAGTGCATCAACTGGAGAATGAACACATATCCCTAAGTCTAATTCATTTCAGAAACCTGCAAGAATTCTTCACCAATTTCAAACCCATCCTTGTTGAACTTAATGCATGTGGAGTCAAGAAAGAGGAAGATCAACTCATCCTTTCAATTCTCTCGAAATTAGGCCCTGAATATTTTGTATTTGTATCATCTTTTCAAGCATCTAAATTGACTCAGGAAACATGGAAAATGCCTCCATTGAATGATTTCATTGTAGAATTGACTCAAGAGAAAGATAATTTAGTCCAAATGGGTGCCATCATGCATTCCAAGAACCAAGCACTTACGGCTACTAATGCTCCAAAGAGCAGTGGAAAAGACAAGAAAAAAGGAACGGGTAAATTTCCTGAATCGAAGAAGGAGAGATCCGCACAATATTCAGATAACTCTTTTGAGACTAAGGGTAAGAAGAAGAAGGAAATAACACTTTTAATCTACTATTCCAAAGGTTTTCATCCTGAATAAAATTGCATGAGGAAGACTATCGATGAGATGGCAAAGCAATTGCAGCAACACAATCTCACGGTGCCCGAAAATGCAAAGAAGAAAGATGATAACAGAACGGGAGGGAAAGAATGAGATGGTCATGCTTTAATGGATATCACATACACTCCATCATATTGGATCCTTGATTCAGTTGCATCAAACCATATGTATGCATCAAAAGTTGAATTTTCCTCCATCGAAGAAATCACCAGATCCCCAATTTACTTGGGAGATGCCACACCCGCAAAGGTGTGCGGAGAAGGAATTGTTGATATTGAAGGGGGATGATTCACAAATGTGCTTCATGTTCCCTCACTGTCTGCAAATATTCTCTCAATATATCATATCACTCATTCCATCTCTGGAAGGAAGGTGGAGTTCACTGCGGACTCCGCAGTAATTACCGACATTTCCACAGGCTCACAACTTGCACATGGAATTGCAGATCACGGTTCTCGTTTGTATTTATTCTCCCACTTTGTTCCTAAATCTATTAGCACTATATTTTTGTCACAATCTAATGATATCAATAGGTTATGGCATGAAATATTTGAACATCTAAACTTTAATTACTTGCATCAACTCAACAAGGAAAACATGGTAGAAGGATTGCCGGCTATTAGATTCACAATTGGTGTATGTCAACGATGCATTCTTGGCAAGCATCCAGAGAAAAAGTTTGACAAAGAGAAGGCATAGAGAGATTATTGACCTCTTGGGATGATTCACAGTGACATCACGGGCCCATTCCCACAACCTTCAATCAGTAAGGCTCGATATGTACTCACCTTCATAGATGATTTCTCTCGCTTTACTTGGGTATTTTTTTTGAAATTAAAATCGGAAGTATTTGAATGACTTATAGAATTTAAGGCACTTGCTGAGAATGATTCTGGGTGTAATATTAAGATAATATGTACTGATAATGGGGGGGAATATGTCAACAAATATTTGCAACAACTTTGTATTGATCCAGGTATACAACTACAACACACAGTGCCATATACACCACAGCAGAACGATGTTGAGGAGAGGAAAAACCGGTCCTTAAAAGAGATGTCCAATTGTATGCTATAGTCGAAATAATTAGCTCCCAATCCATGGGATGAAGCTATTAATTGTGCAGCATACATTCATAACTGATTTCCTCACAAATCACTCAAAGGCACCACTCCTTTTGAATATTGGACCGGTAAGAAACCGAAAGTGTTGCACTTTCGTATTTTTGGTTCATGAGCATGGGCTCACATTCGGACAGATAAGAGGAAGGATTTGGAGCCTCAAAGTGTTGAATGTATATTTGTTGGATATCCTAAAGGTATCAAATGATATATATTTCTGGACTCTCACACTGAAAATTTCATTCTAGCTCGAAGTGTGAAGTTTGAAGAATAATCATTGCATGATTTTTCAGAAGACCCTGTTGAGGAACCGCTTGTTGTCACTGATGAGGAGGAGTAAAAAACTACTACGATCACTTCAGAGAAGCCATTAGAGAATATTTTTCAGTCTGATATTGAGGATGAGGAGTAGTTCATGGCTACTCCAACTCAGTTGCCAACTTGGGCAGAGAAAACCCTGCAAGATGCGGGTGAACTAGTTGGTGATCCTACAGATACAAGAAGGACTAGATCATAGCTTTTTGGGGCTCCTCAAGCCCTAGTTGCCAATGAACCTTTGCTTCCCATACATTTATATATTTCACTTGGTTCATATCCATAGTCACACTCTGAGGCTGATGGAAACCCACTCTAAGAGGCTGCCATGGATGAAGAGTACTATGCTCTTATGGATAACAACACATGGGACTTGGTTCCACTTTTGAAAGGAAGAAATCTTGTTCGATGCCGATGGATATATCGAAAAAATATTTCTATAGATGGTGATATCAGAAATTCAAAATATTGACTTGTCTCAAAAGGATACTCACAGGTACATGGCATAGACTACACATAGACATTTGCACCTGTTGCAAAAATGGACTCCATTCGACTAGTTTTGGCCATTGCCGCTTCTCGCAGATGGGAAGTTCACCACATGGATGCGAAGAGTGAATTTATTCATGAATATATCAAGGAGGATATATATATGGAGCAGCCACATGGATACATTTATAACTCTTCCCTTGTTTTCATATTAAAGAAATCTTTGTATGGCCTAAAACAGGCTCCCAGAGCCTAGTATGCAAAGATGGATTCTTTCCTGCTTTCCATTGGTTTCATTCGATGAAAATATGATCCGAATGTTTATTTTATACAAAATGATGATTCTCTTTTTCTGATATTAATTTATGTAGATGACTTACTAATGACAGGGAACCTTACTTCAATTATTGATTTGGCAAAATCAGCATTGCATGATCGATTTTCCATGACAGATTTGGGACTGTTGCACTACTTTCTTGGTCTTGAAGTTTCTCAGTCTACTTCAGGGATCAAGATGGCATGGTCTAAGTATGCATCATATCTAATTGTCCACTTTCATATGACAGAATCCAAGCAAGAAGCATATCCCTTTCTTTCAGATTTGAGGATGCAGGTAGTACACCTTTGGTGGACAGTACACTATATCGATAGTTGGTAGGGAGTTTGTTGTATCTTATTCACACCCGACCTGATATATATTTTGCAGTAGGAGTTTGTTCCAGATATATGTAGGAGCCTCATGAGCTTCATTGGAAAGATGCAAAGAGAATCCTTAAATATGTGAAAGGTACTCCCAGTTTTTGTATCTTTTATGCAGCAGATTGCCCACTTTCACTGATTGGGTACACATATTCTGATTGGGTTGGCGATGGTACAGACCGCAAGTACACCTCTGGTTATGTTTTCAGCTTTGTTTTAGGGCCATTATGTTTTTCTAGAAATAAGAAATCCATGATTTCTTTATCTACAGCAGAGGCAGAGTATAGAGGTGCAGTGAATGCAGCTACACAGGCTGTTTGGTTTCTGCAGGAATTCTACAGTTGTTGCGTACTGGCCTCTACCAAAGTGTGGGAGTTGTAGTAGTCCTAAAATGTTGGTTTGATCCAATCCAACTGCCCATTGATGTGGTCAGTTGATTGTTTCTCCAAGTTGGTTGACCACTATGTTCTACATAAACACTCTGGGTGCAAGTTCTAGGTACTTAGTGTCATCTCAGACATCATGGTCAGAATACTTGAGCTTCCCAACGTGACCCAGTAACTACGAATCTACATGTACTCCTTCTAGTATGCATGGTAGCACAATTTATGTTGTCAGTTTCTTATGAGGTGAGCTCCGGATCAGAATTTTGTCTTCCTGTTGTGGCAGTTGGCATGAAGTTCCAACAATTCTAATTTGTTTCCATGTAAGCCACTCTGGCCAAGCCGAGGTAGTTCCCATGGTCTCTTCTATCTGTTGACCAAGGATAGGTACCTGCAAATCATCGAATTTCCCTTCTAATCCTTGATTTAGTGTCGTGTCGTTACCTTCTAGGGCTGGCTAGGTGGTTTCTGGTTGCACTTCCTATTGGGGTTCTGCTGCTTCATTTTAGGTTCCTACGACTCTTCTTGCATATCCTATTTCAATTCTTCTGGTTGTGGCTACTGAATCTCTTCCAGTATCATTGTACAGATCACTAGTGGTATCTCTAAGGATGGGATTTCATTAATATCGATGATCTTCGGTTGTTGCTGCTCGTTTTATTCTAGCGGTCCTCATGACCTAGTTTGAACTCTGGTTGGCCTGGTGGTCGGGCCTGGTTCAACCGACTTCCATGGTGCCATAGTGGTGAGTTTAGAACATCTGTTGGTTTTGGGGGACTGTGGCCTTGCTTTGTTCATTCGAATTGTTTTTTCTCTCTCTCTGTTTTCCTTTTGTGAATAGACAAGTTGCTTCTGTGCTCGCATGTTGTATGGGCTTGTCATGAAGCTCATCGAAAACACTTCCTCCATGATCTGATTAATGCACCATAACTGTGGGTTCAATGCATGTGAAGTAGTTTCATACTTTCCATTACGCCTCTCTTTCCGTTTCTAGTTGGCATGTTTAATGTGATGTTCCATCAGTCCTTGTCGTGCCTTAATTTCGCTTTGTGATGTCCTATCATCCTTCTTTTGTCGACTTTTCATTTCCCGCTCATTTTTCTTAGGTGTGTAACCATTTCTCTTGCCTTTACTGCATTCATGTTTTGAGCGTCCTGTGGCTTTTTCATGGCCTCTTTTTATTTTTATTTTTTGTTTAACTGCGTGGTGGGTGGTCGACTGTCCTTGTACAGATTCAGTCGGCTATCGTTGATCATTGCCCGGAGGTTTGCATCTGCTAGATCTCTTAACTGTACAGCCCCATCATATGTTACTGATTTGACCTCGTATGGTCCTAACTAATGCATTCTCAGCTTTCTTGGGTGTTGAAATGATTTGATGTTGTAGAGAAATACTAGATATCCTCACGTGAGAGTCGTCTTCTTAATATGTCGATCGTGCCATGCTTTGTTTCTGGCCTTCTACACTTGTTGATGGAATCCTGCTAGGATTCGAGCTTCCTCCATTGATAACAACTGATGAAATATTTCCTGTATCACACCATGTTCTATCATTTGTGTGATAGCGGCTACACGTAAGCTAGGTACTAAAAATTCCAATGGCAATATTGCTTCTTGGCCATAGACGAGTTTGAATGGTGTGTGCCCTGTCAACTTATTACATGTCATCCTATATTACCATAATATTGTTGGTAATTTGAGGTCCCAGTGGTCTCTGTTGACGTTATAGATCTTTGTCAATGTGTTCTCTAGAACTTTGTTGAAGGCTTCTACTGTGCAATTTTCTTATGGGTGATACGGTGTGCTTTTCTGGTGGTGAACTTAAAATTCTTTGAGCATCGCACGGATGGTGCCATTTATGAAGTCCGTTCCTTGATCGCTCATCATAACTCTTGGGCACCCAAACCTAGTAATTACTTGTTCAAATAAAAAGTGTGCAATAGTCTCTACGATACAGTCCTTTAGCGGTGCGGCTTCTGCCCATCGTGTTAGGTATTCCATCGCGGTCACGATGTATCTTGCCCCTTTTATTTTGGTTGGTGGGTTAATAGGTCCCACAAAGTCTATTTCCCATTTATCAAATGCCTGTAATGTCACTTGCGGTCGTAATGACATCTCATCCCTTCTATTGGGATTTCCTACCCTTTGACAGACATCACATCCCTGACAATATTCTTTCTAGTCCCTATGGATTGCTGGCCACCATAGTCCTACACGATAGATTTTCCTATATAATTTCCTCCTTCCAATCCCTCGTGGGATTCTACTAAGATCCTTGGTCATTCGTGCTCTAGCACATACCTTCATAAAATTCCATCTGCGCCCATTTTATATAGATATTCTGCGATCAGTTGATAGTCGAATGCACAGACTACCAGGTTCTTCTTCTGCAATGTGGTATAATATTGCAGTGTGGTATTGTTGGCAGCCCTGCATATTTTTAACTTTTTAAAGCATCAAAAAATAATTTATGTGGTTTCTTACCCGGGGTCATACGATTATTGTTCTTCATAAGAAGTTTTTGAAACTACGATTGTGATCTTTCGGTTATTCCTAGTGTTTTCATTTTCATGCTTCATTCATGACTGAAAGCATGAAAATGAAGCATCAAAACCTATGATTGGATTACCTCTTTATTTAAATTTTATGAAAGGTAGATGGATCCATAGTTTTTGTTAATAAATATTTTGTTTCATGCTATCAAGCTCATCTTCTTTATTGACTCCTCAAACGTGAAGTATGCTTATGGATTTTTATGTGATTCACCAAGGGTCCATTTAATTTAAACTTTTATATATTTTTTGTGGTTTTTGGTCATGCGTATTGTTGTCACTACATTTTGGTTTATAAATGTTTCCTCTCCAAAACTTTAGAAACCAAACCCACCTTGTTGCGCAATCATAAAATTTAATGAACTTGGTCGTGGCCTATACCTTGTGGGAGGTGGCAGTCCGACAACGATGATCCCATCACCTCGAGATAAATCTCAAGTTTCACATGTACTCCTGACATTCATTTCACATAACGCCTTTCATTTGGTATTTAAGAACCTCTGTCCATACGCGCTAGGGTATTGATGAGTTTTTGGGTCTGAAATGTCGTCCTGGTCTATTCCTAGAAACCTTCCATACTCACTATGTTTTATTGTCCATCTTTTGTATCCCCATGGCCCCAGTCATCAGGATTGAACCCAATGGCTCTCAAACCCTGCTCTTGTGTGATGATGCAAGGGAGGATCTTGAGGGTCAAGGATGGCTTGTTTTTCTTGAGAAATTCCATGGATTTAACTTGCGAACCACTCAGGAATTTTCCCTTTCTTTTGATGGATGTTGATCCAAGGTAGGAGACATTCAAGTTGAGGTCAAAAAGGATTTTTTAGGTCAAGCAATAGGTCGTCCTTTGAGCGGGAAGAAGTGGTTCAAAAACACCAAGGTTGAGGAAGCACCATGGAGCATTTTCTTCACGTATCGAAAAATCAATTGATGTGACAAAGGTATGCCCATGTCCCTGTTGAAAACCCAGTGGCATGGTTTGCTAGCAGTCTTGAAACAATTCATGACGTGCAAAGGCAGTTTTTTTTTTTTCCTATATCATATACATTTGCTGATTAATTTCATTGAGTTTCAATTAAATATGCCCTATTACCTATGGAGAAGCCTATATAAAATGGAAAAGAGGTATAAGAGACAACAATTGGATTCAAGCCTATTTCACTACAGTTTGATTAAGATATTGTTTGTACATCAATTGAAGTTACAAAATGATGACTGGAATGCTTTCCTAACCCGAAACGGTTTCTTTGACTCCAATGCTGTAAAGGTTGACAAACCTATGATAGAGGAAACCATAGTCCCTACCAGAGAGGTCCTTTCACCTACACAAGTCTGTTTTACGGCCACCCTCAGTAAGCCTATACCCGACCCACAATTTGCTAAGCAGAGTGATGAATAATGCTCACTCCTTAACGCCTCTGCTGAGAATGCAAACAGACCTGTGGGCAAGCCATCTAAAGGTAATATCAATTTAGGTTTTAAAAATAAAAGGACTGGTAGGATGATCTGTTAAGAACCAAACATCAATATAGCATATAAAAACCTCAGGAAAAGTACTCAACACCTTGAAAAAGAGATAATTTTAGATAATAAGCCTCTTCAAGGGGGAAACCTCCTTTTACCCCACTTAAATGTTCAAGTACCAGATGATTCAAAATGAAAATGTCTCCTTGTTATATATAGGAGACTAGGAGGTATAATTACAAATAATGGCTTAAAGCCGACATAATTAAAATAACATTACTAATCTAAATTACAACTATTGGCCTAAAGCCGACATAAATAAAATAAAATTACTAATCTAATATGCCCCAATTAAGGGGTCATGAGCCAATATTAGGGCTTAACATGCCCCTCCCCTTGAGACAAGTGTTGTCCACAACGCTTGAGTAGCTCTGGATGCTTCTGTATAAAAGACTCATCTTCCCAAGTGGAATCTTCAGCCGATAGTTTCCTCCATTTAATGAG
>ML777873.1:361812-381275 GCA_009831015.1 Picea engelmannii
TAGTACAACATCTGCACCACCCATGGGTATAGAAATCATTGGACTATTCATTACATATTCCCCCATAGTAAGATTGATCTTATTGCATTTTCCTGAGCAATTGATAGTTCCTCCATCTGCAATCATTACTTGAAACTATGGCGGTGGATATACAAAATAATTGAGATCTTTGGCTAATTTTCAGTGAATGAAATTATGAGTACTGCCAGAATCAATTAGGACTATTACCTTTTTATTTTTTATGTATCCTTTGATCTTGAGGGTTTGAGGAGTGATTATTTGCATCTCTTCATTCTGTCATTAAAATTCAATAGTCAATATACTATTTTGCATTTATTCCGAACAGTTTCAAGGTTCATTGCAGATTTATATCTTGGACAGACTGGCTAGACATTCCATAATTATACAGATGTTGGATGCACGTCGATTAACTCATTGACAGGTTAGTTCATTTCTTTTTGTTTTTTATTTGTCTACAAAACTCTAATATATGGTCTGGCTTTGACCATCCACATACTCCTGTTTCATTGTATCTTTTTCAGTTTAAACTTAGATTAATAAAGAAAAAACAAAAAATAGCTTATGTGCTTTCTTTATCTTCTTTTGTTTAACCATCCATCTTTACATAGATTTTCATGAGTTTAGATTAAAACTCGCAACTTGTATATCATGCACATAAATAAGATAGACATATATGTTTTGTAAATATTATCTACAATAGTTATATGTACATGTATATATATTGAGTGGTTATCTAATAGTTATATATTTTTATTTCTTACGCTGTTTTTAAAGAGGTAAAACATTTTCGATCATATCTACTGAAATCTAGAACTAAAGTCATTGTTCCTTACCCTGTTGTCAGAAATTTGTTAGTACAAAAAGAACTAGGTGAAAAATGGGCAAATTGGGTGACATCCTTACAAGAGTATGACCTCGAGATCACTTCAGCACAAATTGTTAGAGGCCAAGGTCTATGTAAATTGGTCACTGATTCAGTTGAAGAACAACAAAGTCAAACTGATATGTTAATTGAAGGTTGACATAATCAAAGTCAAATATGTTGTGTACAAAATTCTACAAATCTTTGGTATGATGACATTAAGTTTTATCTAACACACGGTTCATCTCCTCATCACCTTGATCCCAAAAAGAGGAGAGCGTTGAGATTAAAGTCCACACCTTTCTAGATTGTGAATGGTATATTATTTCACAAAAAATTTGATGGAATCCTTATGCGTTGTCTAGCAAGAGATGAAGCAAATAAAGTCTTATCAGAATTGCATGTAGGGGAAGCTGGTGGGCATTTCGGTGGAGACACTACTGCCCACAAAGTATTAAAGGAAAGGTATTATTGGCCCACGCTTTTCAAAGACGCTCATACATTATGCCGCAAATGCGTAATCTGTCAAAATGCTTCTAGACGAGAACAAAAGGCAGCATTCCCGCTTCAACCTAATTTGGTGGATTTCCCTTTCCGGCAATGGGGTCTCGACATCATTGGCCCAATAAACCCCACGTCCTCGTAGCAGCATAAAAACATCATTACAATGACAAACTATTTCACCAAATGGTTCGAGGCTACACCATTAAAAGTGGTAAACACCAGTCAGGTAATATTTTTCATTAATTCAAACATCATCACTCGATTCGGTATTCCTGAATGTCTAGTGTTCGATAATGCTTCCTATTTTTCGTCCCTAGATATGAGTGCCTTTGCTTTAGAAAAAGGGATAAAGCTAAAATATTTTTCCAGCTATTAACCCTAAGGAATTGGTTTGGCAAAATCAACAAACAAGAACCTGATCAAGATTATCAAGAGGACGGTTTCTGAAAACCACAAAAACTGGCATAATGCACTATTCAATGCACTCTAGGTTGATAGGGTAACTACGAAAATTGTTGTTGGTAATTCCCCCTTCTTTCTTGTTTATGGAAGGGAAGAAATTCTTCCTCCGCATGTTCTGCTTCCCTCTTTACAACTATTGTAGAAGGTTCAGGAAGAAGACTGCCCTCCCCTAGAAAGTTGGATTAATGCTTTGCTGAAGTTAGAAGAGGTAAGGACTCAAGCAAAACAAAAAATGGATCAGCATCAACATATTGTCAAAAGCTGGTTTGATTCGAGTTTTTCCTCGGATAGGAATTTTGAGGTAGGTGATCTTGTCCTCAAGTGGGATAAACCTCATGAGGGGAAAGGGGAACATACTAAGTTCCAAAACCTATGGTTGGGACCATTCTTAATCACCGAAAAACTAGGTCCCAGTTATTTCTTCTTGCAGAATTTAGAGGGACAACCAGACACCTTTCCAGTGAATGGCCAAGCTCTCAAGAGGTATTTCTCCTGACAAATTCTAGATACACCTTTTGTACATAACCATTTTTGTTTTGGTTTGTTTTGGTTTTGTTTTTCATTTTTCTTTCTTTCATTAATTTTTGGTTTGGTTTTCTGAGTTAAACATGCCTGTATTACAGTCTAGTTCAAAAGGAAGAACATAATTCTTCATATTTAAACAACTATCAAGGACTGTTGGAGCATCAATTGCTGTATTTTCTTAAGAAAAACGTAGACTAGTTAAAGGTGGTTTTTGTTGAGAATTGATTTTTGGTTTCAATTTGCATTTGAGAGCAAACACGACTATCATTAAAAGCCCTTTACATTGTCCCTGCTTTTAAGAAAGCACCTCAACGATGCCTTCCTTTCCTCGAAAAATTACTTTCATCATTGAACTATTTTCAAACCATGATGAAGGTTAGCAAGAAAAAATTAAAGCAGACAGAAAATAACAAAACGTGCCAAAGACTGAAATTTTTAGTATCACCCCTCTCTTCTGGATATCTATAAATTATATCAATAATTTTCTTGAGAGTTGTGGGAAGTGTTTGCAAACCCGCTGGGATATTGAACAGGTCTACTGGCAGCGGGTAAATGCATGCATGGTGCCATAACAACTTCACTAGGGTACTGAACAGGCCCATTGGTAGTGAAGCGATGTCGGGTTAGAGAAAATTCTCAGGTAAAAATAAAGTATTTTTTATCATAAGCATCCTTCATTCTGATTTGAATTTTCTTGGACAGGATAGAGGCGTCAGAGTGGGTTAATTGACATCCCTACTGAGGCTATGGATGCCTGCTGACAACAGTGGCCCTGTCAACAGCATTGGAGTCAATAACTTAAACATCGTGGCTTTAATTTGTTAAGTTTGTCACCAGATTTAATTTTTTAATGAAAGATATCGTAAGCTAGACCATGTAATGATTGTCAAAGATTCTCAAATGTCTTTCAGTTTTTCTTTGATTTGAAATCATTCAAATGTTTCTAACATGAACTCGTCAGTGATATATATATAACTGCTTTTCCCAGCGAGTCGCCATTGTTGGCAGCCCTACATATTTTTAACTTTTTAAAGCATCAAAAAATAATTTATGTGGCTGCCTACCTAGGGTTATACGATTATTGTTCTTCATAAGTAGTTTTTGAAACTATGATTGTGATATTTCGGTTATTCCTATTGTTTTCATTTTCATGCTTCGTTCCTGACTGAAATCATGAAAACGAAGCATCAAAACCTATGATTGGATTACCTCTTTATTTAAAGTTTATGAAAGGTAGGTGGCTCCACAGTTTTTGTTAATAAAGATTTTGTTTCCTGCTATCAAGCTCATCTTCTTTATTGACTCCTCAAACGTGAAGTATGCTTATGGATTGTTATGTGATTCACCAAGGGTCCATTTAATTTAAACTTTGATATATTTTTTGTGTCTTTTGGTCATGCATATCCTTGTCACTACATTTTGGTTTATAATTTTTTCCTCTCCTAAACATTAGAAACCAAACCCACCTTGTTGCGCAATCATAAAATTTAATGAACTTGGTCGTGGCCTGTACGCTATGGGAGGTGGCAGTCTGACAACGATGATCCCATCACCTCGAGCTAAATCTCGGGTTTTGAATGTACTCCTGACATTCATTTCACATAACGCCTTTCATTTGGTATTGAAGAACCTTTGTCCATACGCGCTAGGGTATTGATGAGTTTTTGGGTCTGAAATGTCATCCTGGTCTTTTCCTAGAAACCTTCCATACTCACTGTGTTTTATTTTCCATCTTTTATATCCCCATGGCCCCGGTCATCAAGATTGAACCCAATGGCTCCCAGACCCTACTCCTGTGTGATGATGCAAGGGAGGATCTCGAGGGTCAAGGCTGGCTTGTTTTTCTTGAGAAATTCTAGGGATTTAACATGCGAACTGCTCAGGAATTTGCCCTTTATTTTGATAGATTCCGAGCCAAGGTAGGAGACATTCAGGTCAAGGTCACAGAGGATTTTTTAGGTCAAGAATCAGGTCTTCCTTTGATCAGGAAGAAGTGGTTCAAAAATGCCAAGGTCGAGGACGTTCCGTGGAGCCTTTTCTTCACGTCTCGAAAAATCAATTGTTGTGACAAACGTATGCTCATGACCCTATTGAAAACCCGGTGGCATGGTTTTCTAGCAGTATTGAAACAATTCATGACATGTGAAGGCCATTTTTTTTTTTTTTCTATATCATATATGTTTGATGATGAATTTCATTGGGTTTCAATTAAATATGCCCTATTACCTGTGGAGAAGCCTGTATAAAATGGCAAAGAGGTATAAGAGACAACAATTGGATTCAATCTTGTTTCACCACGGTTTGATTAAGATACTGTTGGTACATCAATTGAAGTTACAAAATGATGACTAGAATGCTTTCCTGACCCAAAACAATTTGGTTGACTCCAATGTTGTAGAGGTTGAAAAACCTATTATAGAGGAAACCATAGTCCCTTCCAGAGAAGTCCCTTCACCTACACAGGTCTGTGTTACGACCACCCTCAGTAAGCATATACCCGACCCACAAGTTGCTGAGTAGAGCCATGAACAACGTTCATGCCCTAACGCCTTTGCTGAGAATGCAAACAGACCTGTGGGAAAGCCATCTAAAGGTGATATCGATTTAGGTTTTAAAAATAAAAGGGAAGGTAGGTTGATCTCAAGGAAACTATGAAATAAATAAAACTCTCATGTGAGCTCGATCAAAATGATCGAGATCCATGAGAGCTCAGACTTGGAGATCGACAGATTCTTGGTCGAAGAAGACCCTTCTTCCTTCCAAGCAGGTCCCGACCAGGCTTACAATTTCGTGGATAATTTGCCACCCTACTTGAATCACAGTCAAGGATTTCCAGGTATCAAGTTTGATAACAAACCTAAAGGAAATAGTGCACACAGTCTGTCACTCAACCGTGGGTATTCTCAAATGGCTGTCACAGATTCACAATGTGAAACTTGTCTTTTCTGGATTGACAAATATTATACAAACGTACCCATTTTACAATCGCAGACCAAAACACTTACTGATCAGGTCGACCCCCTAACAGATGAAAATCATAGACTCAAGTCCATTGTTCAGAGACAAGGAAAACATCTGAAAACAACAGGGAACATCATAGTAAAAAACGATGAGAGTGTAACAACATTCATCAATTCATAGATCATGTGAATCGATTTGATTTTCCAGTTAAAGGTAAAGATTTTTTTTATCTTAAAATAGTGTTACATTCTTGTTCATAGAATAAATTAGATTTTGTTGCTAAAATAAGTCTAGCTACAAAATCAACAGATTCTGTAGCTAGTCTGTTCTTATTCGAAATTTGGAAAATATTGGTTAAATGTATATATGAGTTTCTTTATTTCATATTTTTCTTTCAGGATATCTGCCAGTTTATGGTGATCAAATGATATGAAGAATTTCTCGGCTTATTAGCCATGTCCATGGATTATTTTTGTGTAAACAAGAACAAAATATTTAATTTTTAGATATTTAGTGTGATCTTGGGTGGTTATATTCCCCCTCTATTTTTGTAATCAATAGATGATTGTAGGGATTTAATCTTATCTCATAAGATAAGACAATTAGCTTTTATGAACCCTTTATAAACTTGTATTTTTGTAATCAAAACATCTTGGCCTGGGGTTGAAGGTGGACAGTTCATTCACGAATTTGGACAGAAAATATATTTACATTTGGCTTTAGCTCTCTGTAAATTTTATTTTTGTTTATGGTTTGTTTATCCTAATTAATTAATAGTTGTTCATAGCTTTTGTCTTCACAATTTATTATGACATTGGGAAAATTTCTTTAAAATATCATCCACATTTTGATGCTTCAGATATTGAAAAGAGTGGTCATTCATTCAACCCAAATGATAAGATTTTTCTTTAATTTTGTTGAATGATTAAAAGCATGTTGTTACAGTTAGATTTATATTATTTGTAATTACTTCCAATCACAAATACCATAGTGATTATTTGCATCTCTTCGTTCTGTCGTTAAAATTCAACAGTCAATATACTGTTTTGCATTTATTCCAAACAATTTCAAGGTTCATTGCAGATTTATCTCTTGGACAGACTAGTTGGACATTCCATAATTATACAGATGTTGGTTGCACATCGATTAACTCATTGATAGGTTAGTTCATTTCTTTCTGTTGTTTATTTGTCTACGAAACTCTAATATATGGTCTGGCTTTGACCGTCCACATACTCCTGTTTCATTGTATCTTTTTCAGTTTAAACTTAGATTAATAAAGAAAAAAGAAAAAATAGCTTATGTGCTTTCTTTATCTCCTTTTGTTTAAGAAACCATCTTTACATAGATTTTCGTGAGTTTAGATTAAAACTCGCAACTTGTATATCATGCCCATAAATAAGATAGATAGATATGTTTTGTAAATATTATCTACAATAGTTATATGTACATGTATTTATATTGAGTGGTTATTTAATAGTTAGCTTTTTTTATTTCTTTTATTTGTTTCTTCTAGGATTTTTAGATTGGCTAACGGAGCCATTAAACCCGTCCGAACGAGTTATACCAAACGGCTTGGATTATTTAGACAACCCCAGACCAGAATCGTTCTTCCAATTGACAGACGATCATTTTCACCCGTCAACAGGTACCCTTGCTCAAGTACCGGATGATCTATGGGAAGTAGTCATCAACAATCTGTACCGAGAATAACTATGCATCCAGAAAGTTGCCTTCTAGGCTTGTGGGTTCTTCTCCATTTGTGACCTATGATAGGTCATCAGGGCCTGCATTTAGTTTTCCTGGTTTGATGATTACTTCAAAGTCAAATTCCTAAAATAATAATAACCCTCGACAGATTCTCCCCCCCAACACTGGCTTGTTGACTAGGTATTTTAGATCTGAGTGATCTATAAACATATTAAATTGTTTTCCCAATAGGTATTGTTTGAACTTTTGAAGTGCATAAACCATAGCTAGTCCTTCTCTTTCCGTTGTGTTATAGTTATATTCTGAGTCAGATAGTTTTTTGATTGCAAATGCTATCGGGTGATCCAAGTATGCTACCCTTGGATACGCTAAGATAGCTCCCATTTCTATCATTGTTGCATCTACATGCACATGGAATGTCTTTCCCCAGTCCAGAAATACTAATATTGGTGCAATGACCATATTTTCCTTCAAGGTATCCAAACCGTGTTGGCACTCGTCGTTCCATTGGTACTTTGTATCCTTCCTTAGCATTTTTTCCATTGGTGTTATGATCTATGCATATCCTTTGATAAATTTCTGATAGTATCCTTTGTTTCCTAACGTCGCTCATAGGTGATGGACTATTTTTGGTGCTGGTAAATTAATGATGACGACGATCTTTGCCGGATCGACCAATAGTCCTTATTTGCATACTATATGGCCCAATAGTATCCCAAATGGTGTTCCAAATATACATTTATTTATGTTCAGTGATATCTAACACTGTCTGCATCACTCTAGCATCAAGCGTAAGACTTCCACATGGTTTTTCAACAGACTATAGACTGCCCATTCATCCAGGTATATTTCGAGAAACTGGTGGATGAATTCTTTAAATGTTGCGATAACCACTCTAGAGAAGATTGCTGGTACATTCTTCAGTACAAAGGGCATGACTGTATATTGGTAATATCCCCATTCCATCACGAATGTGGTATTGTGATGCAGACCTCCAGCCCTTAGGCCAAGATCCGCTCAGGATCGTTCTAAATCTACCTTCCTAAGTCTGATTGATTCTTTGGTTTTCCCCACAGGGAACCCCTCACACAGTCGGTGGCGTATCCACAGGTCCCTATGAGTATGCCCCATGTGATCAACCACAAAGCACCACTCAAGTCTCCCTATCTCAGTAAGATCTCTCCCTTCGTCGAACAGAGACTTCGGGTTTCGTGATTCCGCGATCCCTGTTGTCGAGAGTTCCTATCTCTACAACCTCCGAAACCCGAAATGCCGAATTCCGATCTGTTTAGCAAAGGTTGGCTTCCCAATGGACATTTCACTTCATCGGGGTTTCAGACTTCGCGACTTCGCGAATCCGGATGCAAGGTTCCCAGCCCTTCGACCTCCAAAACCATGAAACGGTCAACAAGATTTGACTCCACCTATTTGAAAAAGACACACCACCTGTCCACTCAAATGTTTTCTATCTCTGACATGGAATCTCACCACCTGTCCCTCTTCCTGGCTTTCAGGACTTGAAAAAGCCTCCGACTACCGTCCCCCTAACACTTCGAAATCCTGAATTCCGAAATCCTTCACTTAACAATTCTTTTTGTGATTCAGGAGTTAGAATGACCATGGATTTTGGCTTACACTCCAGAATTATGAACTCCAAATCCTCGAAATGATCTGGCAGCTCACAACAGATCATAATCAATGGTCCACATTGATTCCTGATACCAAAGTGATGGGTTTGTATGCCCCTATACACCTTGCATCGTTTTTGGATCCTACGGTCCTCGCGACTTCGCGACCTCTCCTCGAAGAATTTCAACCGCTCGTTCCCTCCTTGATAGCTTCTGCAAAATGAACCATTGTGCTCCCACTAGGACTTAACTTCTGCGAGACATTTTCAATCTCCATCTCCCTTTGAGTACTTTCAAAGGTGCTGACTCTCCTGAGCTTTCACTTGCAACTCAAGTCTTGAAAGGATTCCTACGCGCACTCCTTGTAGAAATCTTTCAAATACTTCTAAGTATTTGATTCTTTGACTCTGTGCACCCTCTACAACAACAATCCCTCACCTCTCAAACTTATTTGATAAGGTTAATGTCTTGACTAGCCTGTGCACACCTTGCATGGCTTCTGTTCTCCACCTGCACTTCTGCTAGAATGAGAATAATGGTATCTCTCCTGAGCTTTCTGAGATAAAACTCAAAACCCTGGTCAACGCACACCTTGCAGACATTTCACTGCACTCCTTGCAGGAACTTCTCTTACTCAGGAAGAGAAACAATTGAAACTCATTCTCTCTCTCTCTCTCTGACTTCAGACATTCAACATGAAATCATACATTCAACACAGTATTAAAGAAAATGCATAACAGAGAGAATAAAACAACTGTAAGGATACCATTCACCATGTATAAACATAAACCATCATAACACCATGAAATCTGACTCAAAGCTTCATATATTAATTCAAATCTCCTGTACATGGGTTCTTCTTTTCAACTCTCTACTACAACTCTCTTCTTATGTGCTATGCTAATATTACAATAATACAAGAGTGAGGGTGTCTATATCCTCTTTCCCTCCTATGTTCTATAACTATCTAATCTAACATTCATATCTACCTACTCTTACATTTAACAGACTTAAATGCCTTAATGTTCTATAGATGAGAGAAATCACTCAAGATCTGTTTACAACCTCCAAGATATAAACGCAAAGTACACCATCTTCCTAACTATTACATTAATGCCTTTTAAGTTCAAAATTCAAAATGATTCTTATGAAAACGTGTTATTTTATTTCTCCGTGCATCCAGCTATTTCTTTGGCTTAGTCACGTGCTTTGGGCTTTGCATGATTCTCCTGCATCATACTCCCTCACTTGAAAATTTTCATGAACTCCTGTTCATGAGCTCTTGCACGATCTGTCCATGCTTATGAATTTCATCTTCATCTTCCCAGCTAGCATCTTCAACTGGATGTCCCTTCCATTTGACCAAGTATTCAAAATACTCCTTCCTCCTGGTCTTTTTGGTGACTCTATTGTCAATTATACTTTCTATCTATGGCTTTTCAGCTATAGGCATTTGTTTTGTCCATTGAAATTCTTTTTGTTCATCTTCGGTTCCTGCTTCTTCAACTCTGTAAGGGTACAAATCTACAACATTGAATATCGGTGAAATTCCGATCCCATCAGGTAATTCAATCTCATATGCGTTTGTCCCAAATTTCTTCACGACCTTTCATGGTCCAATATTTTTCATCTTTAGTTTGTTATGTGTCCCCCTTGGGAATCTCTCCTTCCTCAGATGTGCAAGAATCAGATCACCAACTTCAAATTGAAGTTCTCACCTGTGTTGATCTGCTCTGTCCTTGTATTCTTGGCTCGAACTCTGCAATCGATCCTTGACTTGGATGTGAAGCTCCTTCATTGCTTCTGCAAAATTCTCTGCACTAGCACTCCTGAATTCATTTTGTTCTGAATCTTTCAATTCAGAAACTCCCCTTGGCTACATTCCATACACAATCTGGAATGGACTTTTCCCTATGCTTTTGTTGAGTGAATCATTGTAAGAAAATTCTGCCTATGGTAGAATGCAATCCCATTGACTACAGTGTTCAATCAATAGGCTCCTTAGCAAATCTCCTAAGCTCTTATTCACAAATTCTATCTTCCCATCCATTTGAGGATGATACACTGAGCTAAATGACAAACTTGTCCCCAACTTCTTCCATAAAGTCCTCCAGAAATGCCCCACGAACTTGGTATCTTGATCAGAAACAATACTCCTTGGTAAGCCATGAAGTCTGACAACTTCCTTGAAAAACAGGTTCGCAATATGAGTTGCGTCGCTGGTTTTCTGGCATGTTATGAAATGTGCCATCTTTGAAAATCTGTCGACTACCACAAATATTGCATCATATCCTCTTTTTGTTCTTGGTAGTCCCAATATAAAATCCATGCTCACCACGTCCCACAGCCTCTCAGGTATGGGTAATGGCTGGTATAACCCAGTGTTCTTCCTTTTCCCTTTTGTGTGCTGACAAATCCTACATCTTTCCACAAATTTCTTGACATCTGTCCTCATCCCTGGCCAAAAATATGAGCCATTCAACTTTGAGAACGTCTTATCATGAACGAAGTGTCCAACCAATCCTCCACTGTGTTTTTCCTTCAAAAAATTATCCCTCATGGAGCATTTTGGAATACATAACTGATTGCCCCTGAATAATAATCCATACTGGATCATGTATTTGGTCCACTGGCTTATCTCCCTGAGAATTGGATTCTCAGATGCCTCATATGCTTCCTTAAAATCTGGATCATCCCTGTACATTTCCTTGAGGTTATCAAAACCCAAAGTTTTGACTCTGAATTCCTGCGTAAGCAAACATTTCCTACTCAAAGAATCAACAACTTTGTTAGTAGTTCCAGAAATATGCTTAGTCACAAAAGTAAAATTCTGCATGAATTCAACCCATTTAACATGTTTTTGGTTCAACTTCTCCTGTTGAGTCACGAATTGTAAAGCATGATTATCACTGTACAAAACAAACTCCTTGGGAACCAAATAATGTCTCCATTTCTTCAGCGCTTGTATGACCACATAGAATTCCTTGTCATATGTGGAATACTTAACCTTTGCTTCATTCATTTTTTCATTGAAGTATGCGATTGGTCTGTCATCTTGGCTCAAAACCACTCCTATTGCAAATCCACTTGCATCACACTTGACCTGGAATGTCTTGCTGAAATCTGACAAAACCAAAATTGGTTACTCAGTGATCTTGTTCTTCAGCAGATTGAAACTCTTCTCTGCTTCCTCTGTCCAGTGAAAATATTTTTGTCTTTTCTTCACCGTATCCATCATTGGTGCACTAATTCCACTGAAGTTTCATATGAATTTCCTGTAGAAACTAGCTAAACCATGGAAGATTCGAACTTCAAACATACTTTTCGGTGATGGCCAATTCTTGATTGCATTCACCTTTTCGAGATCCATCTTCAACTCATTTGCAGAGATAACAAAACCCAAATAAATGAGTTATGTCCTCATAAATGATGATTTCTTCATATTTATCAGCAATTTCTCTTGCTGTAATCTTTTCATCATTGCGGCTAAATGCTTTACGTGCTCTGCTTTTGTCTTGATGAAAATTAATATATCATCAAGATATACAATGACAAATTTCCCAATGAAATCCTTCAGGAATTCGTTCATCAATCTCATGAAAGTATTGGGTGCATTCGTTAAACCAAATGGCATGACAAACCATTCATACAACCCCTCATTCATCTTGAATGATGTCTTCCATTCATCACCTTCTCTCATACGAATCTAATGATATCCGCTTTTCAAATCAATCTTTGAAAAAAATCTCGCTCCACTCTAGCAATCCATCAAATCGTCCATCCTTGGTAATGTAAGTCTATATCTGATGGTAATATTATTGATCACTCTTGAGTCTGTACACATCCTCCAGCCTCCATGTTTCTTTGGGATGAGCACTATTGGAAAAACGAATGGAATCAAGTTCTCTCGAATCAATCCTTTTTCCATTAAGCTTTGGACCTGCCTTTTAACTTCTTCATTCTCCTGCATCATCAACCTATACGCTGCTTTGTTTGGTAAACTAGCTTCAGGTATAAGATCAATGTGATGTCTTATACTCATGATTGGTGGTAATGAACAAGGTAGTTCATCCACTACTATATCAGTGAATTCTTCCAACAACTTCTGGATTTCCTCTGGTAAATCATCCACTCTTGTACTCGTCAAAACAATTCTAGGCTTCCTGACCACAACAAATTGTGTGTCTTCCTTCTTCTTAACCTCATTAAGAAGTTCCTTCCCACTCATGAGAAGTACAGTGTTGCTCACCTCTGGTTTCACTTCTTTGTCCTTAATCGACAGTAACATGTGCATTCTCCCATTTTTCTCTAGGGTGTATGTGTTCTTTCTCCCATCATGAATCACATTCATGTCATATTGCCATAGTTTACCCAGCAATAGATGACAAACATCCATGGGAATGACATCACATAATATTTCATCCTTATATCCCCTATTTTAATTTCAACTAGACATTGTTTAGTGACATTTACCTAATGTCCTTTTTGTAGCCACAAAACTCTGTATGGGCTTGGATGTATGATAGTCTCCATCTCCAGCTTTTCTACCATCTCTGTAGAAATGAGATTGTCTGTGCTACCGCTGTCCATGATGACTTTGCATAATCTATCTTTTTTTTTTGCAAGCAGCCCTAAATAGACTATTCCTTTGGGCTGTGTTCTCTGCCTCCTTTTCTGGCATTAAGAGAACTTTCCTCATCATTAAGGATCTTCCACCCTCAACATATTTTGCCTCAACATTCCATCCTTGAGCTTCGAAAATGTGAGTTTCACCACCATCATTCTTTCTGTCTGGACATTCATAAGATTTATGTTTGTTTTTCCCATAGACAAAACATTTCACTTCACCTCCTCGACCTCTTCCTCTTCCTCTAGCTTGAGGAAAAGTATTTCTATTAGCATACTTCCCTCACTGTGAGCTTCCTCCTCTCTCAGTTTGAGTTTGAGGTTTCTTCCCCTCTTCTTTAGGTCTCTGATTTTTGTCTTGGGCAATTGTTTTGCCTCTGGCTTGACTTTTTCCTCGGCCTCTTTGACTTTTCTTTCAAATCAACTTCTCTTCAACTTTCAGAGCCATGTAATAAGCATCTTCTACAGTTCGAATGATCATCATGCTCATCTCATCTTGGATGTCATATCTCAAACCATTCATGTACCTAGCACCCTTTTCATCATCACTTTCCCGATGACCTTCTCTGATGTTTACCTTGTAGAAATCTTTAGTGTATTCTTTCACTGACATCAACTTCTATCTCAAATTCTACATCCTTCGAAACAGAGTAATTTGATGGTCCTTGGGTATGAATTTGGCTTTCATCTTCACAACCATTCTATCCCAACTTTTGATTTTCTGCTTGCCTTTGGAACATCTGTCAGCCTGTAGTTCATCCCACCATAGTGATGCATGCCCTTTAAGTATGGTGACAACATGTTTTACCTTCTTATCTTCCTCGACATCCTCATAGTTGAAGTATTTATCCAAAGCTCTAATCCAATCTAGAATCTCTTCAACATCCAGGTTTCCCTCATACACTGGAATGTCCATTTTTGCTCTAGCACCTATCCTTGCAACAACCCTGAATATGCATTCATCCGCAGCATCTTCGACTGCTACTTCTTCTCCTTCGTTCCCAGCTTCATTTTCACTTTCAGCCTCACTGATATCCACTCAAATTATTTCTATATCTGACGTGGATTCTCACCACCTATCCCTCTTCCTGGATTTCGGGACTTGAACAAGCCTCCGACTACCATCCCCCTAACACTTCGAAATCCTGAATTCTGAAATCCTTCACTTAACAATTCTTTTCACGATTCAAGAGTTAGAATGACCACAGATTTTTGCTTACACTCTAGACTTACAAACTCTGAATCCCTGAAATGATCTAATGGCTCAAAACAGATCATGATCAATGCTCCACATTGATTCCTACTACCAAAGTGATGGGTTCATCCACCCCTATACACCTTGCATCTTTTCTGGATCCTACGGTCCTCGCGACTTCACCAGCTCTCCTCGGAGAATTTCAACTGCTCGTTCCCTCCTTGATAGCTTCTTCGAAATGAACCAGTGTGCTCCCATTGGGACTTAACTTCTGTGAGACATTTTCAATCTCCGTCTCTCTTTGAGTACTTTCAAAGGTGTTGACCCTCCTGAGCTTTCTCTTGCAACTCAAGTCTCGAAAGGACTCCTGCGCACACTTCTTACGAAAATCTTTCAAATGCTTCTAAGTATTTGATTCTTCGACTCTCTGCACCCTATGCAACAACAGTCCCTCACCTTTCAACCTTAGTTGATAAGGTTAAGGTATCGACTAGCCTGTGCACACCTTTCACAGCTTCTGTGCTCCACCTGCACTTCGGCTGGAATGAGAACAATGGTATCTCTCCTGAGCTTTCTGAGATAAAACTCTAAACCTTGGTCAACACACACCTTGCAGACATTTCACTGCACTCCTTGCAAGAACTTATCTTACTCATGAAGATAAACAATTGAAACTCATTATCTCTCTTTCTCTCTCTCTGACTTCAGACATTGAGCATGAAATCATACATTCAACACAGTAATCAAGAAAATGCATAACAGAGAGAATAAAACAACTGTAAGCATACCATTCACCATGTATAAACAGAAAACATCATAACACCATGAAATCTGACTCAAAGCTTCATATATTAATTCAAAGGTCCTATACATGGGTTGTTCTTTTCAACTCTCTGCTAGAGCTCTCTTCTTTTGTGTTATGCTAATGTTACAATAATACAAGAGTGAGGGTGTCTATATCCGTTTTCCCTTCTATGTTCTATAACTGTCTAATCTAACATTCATATCTACCTACTCTTACATTTAACAGACTTAAATGCCTTAATGTTCTACATATGAGAGAAATCGTTCAAGATCTGTTTACAACCTCCAAAATATAAATGCAAAGTACACCATCTTCCTAACTATTACATTAATGTCTTTTAAGTTCAAAATTCAAAACAGTTCTTATGAAAACATGTTCTTTTCTTTATCCGCGTGTCCAACTATTTCTTTGTCTTAGTCACATGCTTTGGGCTTTGCTCGATGCTCCTACATCATATTGTATCCGTCCTCATGTGCTATCTTAATCTGATGGTAACCTAAAAATCCATCAGTGAATGAGTAAGATTTGTGTCCCCCCACATTCTCTAGCACTTCATCCATGAAGGGTGTAGGGAATGGGTCGTGTAGGAAGGCATCATTCAACTTCCTCAAGTCGACGCATATCCTGATCCCTCTTCCTTGTTTCTTGTCTTGTACGACCATCGGGCTTATCCATTCTGATTCCTCGACTGGTTCGATTATGCCGACTTCGAGCATTCGGTCAATCTCCTCTTTAACTTTTTGTTTATATATAGGATTCAGTATACATGGTCGTTGCCTGATCGGTCTCGCTTCGGGCATGAGAGGTATTTTCATTTCTCCTAGTTCTCCTGTTATACCCTTCATTTCTATGAATTTTGTAGGAAATAAGTCGTTGTATTCGAGCAGCAATTCTATGATGCTTTCTACTGTTGGCTCATCCTAGTAATCTCCAATGCTATCCATTTTGGGATGTTCAGCTGCACCGATGTTAAATTTCTTCACGTTGATTGGCACGGAAATAAATTTAGATTCTATTTGCGGTCCCTTCATGTCTCTTTTGCCTTCTACTTCTGCAATATGAATGTTGTGCGGGTCCTCTTCATCTGGTATTTCCTCGTGTACTTGGTAACATGACAGTAATTCCTTGACTATCTGTTTATTTCACTGTTTCTCTTCGGTGATAAGTTCGACTTCTGGCTCTTCAATGAATATGACTCCTCTGATTCGTTTTAGAGATTCATCTATGTTAGGGTTCTCATGCTCGAATGAGAAAGTGTTTGTAAGGTTTTGTTGCAATGTCGCCCATGTTGTAGTTCCCTTGCACAATTCTTGATCTGTATACCAGTTTTCTGGTATGCCTTCTAACGTATTAATAAAGTGGTGAGGCCATTCCTCTGGTGGTGTCAATTTCCACAATGTTTCGCACTTCGCCAAGTGTTTCGATGGTGTCCCTAATCCTTCACATTTATGTTGTTTGTTGTTTTCCTGTGCTGCCCCAAACCTTATGCACAGTAGCCTCTTACATTGGTACCATATTGTGATGGTCTCCTTGTGTGCACCCCACCATCTAGAGGGTATGGCCTTGAGTACTAAGTCCAATGCTAGTAGCCTATGTTTCTCTAGTACTTCATCTTCATATTGTGTCAAGAATGTTTCCAAATCATTAGTCCATGAAAATTGGGTGGTTCTACGATTTCTATGCCTATCCATCATACTGCACGGTCTATTCTTGCACATCTTCTCGTGGATACTTCATGTATTCTCTGCTGCCAATTTTCTAGCCCGGTGTCTGAATCCGTAGTGCATGAAGTAATACTGCACCAACTGAGTACCCCGTCTGTAGTTGGGTTTACTTAATCCTCCTCACGCATAGTTGTTCTGTACAACTGGCCGATTTCCTCTAAGTCTAGGCAAGTGGGTTCTACAAACCTTTCCCCTTCTAATGGATCTAGTGGTTCCATAACCCTGTAATCTACGGATTCAAATGTCATTTTTCTTGTCTTCAAATTAATTATGGTCTTGTTTTCAAACACCTAGTCTAGACCGAGTAGTGTCGGGTATGGTGTTGTGCCATCTACTATTTCGATGAATTCAAAATCTTCTTTGGTGCACACGCCGTGAAGATCTACCATTATGCCCTTCAGTATCCCAATTGGTAGGACCCTATGCTACTTTTCTATTTTTAATTGGACATTAGAATATCCCAAGGTTGGCTCTCCCGTGCATTGCCAGGTTTTCTTGGGTAACACATTCACTTCAGATCCTAGATCGAGTATGATATCTCCCATATTGAAATCCCTAATGTTAGCGTTCAATCTGAATTCCCTACTTGTTCTTATTCTTGTGTGTAGGTAATTGACAATATTTGGTTCTAGTTGTTGTTCTGGCTTGTTGCTATGTTTCTCTAAGATGTTTTGCAATATTTTCACAGATGAAGGATCACTTAATATTTTGATGCATGACTAGAAAAATTCTTTGATAGTACATACTTGTCCCTTGAGTGGCATTCCTTTGGTATGATCCAATGATGGCGAGATTTCATATTCTAGGGCTTCATGGGCTGGTTACATGATAGATGCCGACGCTATGTCCTTCTTCTGAAATTCTTGTCTAGCTTCCTTGAAAGTCTCCTTTTCTTTGGGCGCGTCAAACTGCTTCCTTGGTTCGGTGTTCTTCCTTACCCACTGGTTCGGTGCACATTCTTGTCGGGCTATGTCGTTTCCTATATTCGTTCCTCCACGGGTGACTATGTTGATGTTTCGTCCATCCTCCCTTGCTTCGGATGAAATCAATTGAACATTCTAGTTGTTCTGGTTCCTTTTTTCCTGAATCTTTACTAGTAGTGTCTTGCATTCCTCTGTTTCGTGATCTGATGCATGATAGTACATATAAGTTGCTGGCGACAGTGGGTGTTCCCATGCATAATGTCCCAATTGTTGACAATTGTGACATGTGACTGGTCCTCTGCGACATCTGAAGCCTCCTTTGGCTCGTCCTCCTCCTCGATAGCCTGCTCTGTCCCCTCTTGGCGCGTTATATGGTGGTCCCTGGTTGTACTGCACGGTATTATAATGGGGTTGCATCAGGTTATACTATGGTTGTGTGTTGTTGTATGGTTGTTGCACAGTGGTGTACTACTGTTGTGCACTATTGTATGGAGCTGGGGCTTGATTGAACTGTGGAGCTTCTTGCCCAGTCATCATTTTGGCCTGTACCTTGTAGGCATATGATGTTCTCTCCTGCATCAACTCCATAGTTCTACAATCTTTATCGTCGTGGCCTACTGACTTACAAAAAGTGCAATAAGAATTCTTCAGAACTGTCTGGTACTTCTGCATCATCATGCAATGATAAGGGTCGTGACCCAATTTCTATATATTGTGCAAATGTTGGACATTCGTTCTTTTGGTGTCCCTCTGTCCTCCATGTGGTGCAGCAAACAGATTCTCGTTTGTCTTTGTTCTTGTTTTGATTCAGCTGAAAGGTCAGGTTCTTCAAATCCTCCTTCAATTCTTCAATAGCCAGGTCTGTCTGTTGCAAGGCTGCCTATAGCGCCTTGGCCTGCGTCTGAAACTTCTGTTGTCGTAAGGGGTATTTCAGGTGTGGGATTAGTGAGTTGAAAAACATAAGTCGATGTTTCATCTCAATCATAAGGTATTTTAACTTTCCCTTCAATCGCTTAAATCTTTGGTCAATCTCCCATACGGACTCTCCTGATTTCTGTTTGATCTTGATCATTTCATTCATGTATTGGTCCTCTGAGCTCGGCTTTTGGAAATCATTAATTAGTATCTTCTTGATGTCTTCCAGTGTCCTCGTCATCCCAGGAGCAATGTTTATGTCTAGACTCATGTACCGGTCTAGTGCGCGATCTCTCAACATGATCGCTAGTTTTGCAAGTTTGGTATCTTCATCCGTGATCTACTTTTCCTCCGAGATATTTGCAAAAATAAACAAATTCTTCTCTGGGTATTCTATTGCTTCTGCAAGATACCAGATATATAAAATATGCAGAACATAAATGAAATGCTAGAAATGATAGAATAACAGTAAAATATCCAGCATAATCTTCACAATACACATAAATGATATACGAAATAACAACAGAAATAACACTTTGAATCAGATAGCAATGTTCACAGGCCTCTTCGAGGGGGCAACCTCCAGTCGAGCAGCGCTCTGT
>ML777873.1:386512-399845 GCA_009831015.1 Picea engelmannii
ATAGCAATGTTCACAGGCCTCTTCGAGGGGGCAACCTCCAGTCGAGCAACGCTCTGTTACAATAATATCCAAGCTAGGGTTCTCATACCCTTGACTCCTATTTATACTAAAAAGAAGCATCTAGAGGAAGATCCTTCTAGAAGTAGAATCTTCTATTAGGTCTTCTTACATCCACCTTATTCTATTTTATTGAAAGGTCTTATTAATATTGACCTTTATTACATCCGAATACATTGATCTACCTATGTGCGGGTTAGGACCTTAACAACTTCTCCTTAGAATTTTGGTAATCTGATCATGGGGTCATGTCTTGCCACTCTAAATGTTGAATTTCTACCTCCGCCAAGCGGTGTAGATACTTGGCTAGTACTTCCTGAACTGGCTCCTCCATTTGTTGCTCCTGTGGTAGATGTGCTTCTCGCTATTGAAATTCTTCTGAACTTTGGTTGTCTAAATGGTGATGTTCTCTTTGGTGTATTATTCACACATGGGTTTATGGGTTCCACACTGACATTAATATGGAAAGGATGGCTATCTTCTCCTCCTATTCTTGGGCCTCTTGTTTTCCTCTCATACGTTGCACACAGGATTTCCTCAATCTTCTCAACAGCCCGGAGATCCTCTACCTCTTCTTCATCGCTTTCCAAGCCCTCCCTCACGGCTATGGATATTTTCTTGGTATTCACATTATATTGGTAGGTTACTCCACTACGCATCATTCCAGGTGATGCCAAGATTCACTTAAGCTAGTCATCATCCATCAATATCGGGTCCAGGAATTCCTCCTCCTTCTTTCCTTTTTCCTCACGTTCGGCCCTTTATCCTTCCTTTTGTTAGTGCTTCCCCCACTTCCCCCATGCATGCAGGGAAGTTTATTTGTTTTCTTTCATTATCATTACACCTTTGTTATATAGCAATATTTTAATAGAAGTATACAATGAGCGAATGTACCTTCCGCGGGGTCTACGTAGAAATTCATGTACCATATGACTTTGTTGTGTCGACTGCAAATTCTGTGATGAAGCCTGCCACCTTAATATCAAGCCAAAAGTCGATTGTACGGATGGATTTTTTGTTCACCTCTTGTAACTGCTCAATCTGTATTGGGGTCCAATCTAGTTGTCGGAGCCTGTTCGTCACGTGTTTATCTTTCAACCTTAGTATCCACTCCTGCAATAGGTGAGGAAAATCATAGAAAAATACTTTTTGTAAATCCGTAAACATGTATTTATCCAAATATTTGCAAGGCGTAAGGCTAGGGTTTCTATTATCTTTCTGGGAAAACTCTATCTTTTTAGTTCCCAACTAGCCTTCAATTTCTTCTTTCATGGGGTTCCACGATCTCAACATTCCCTTCTAGTGGCTCAATGGTCTTCTAGTTTCACTCATTTTTTTCCTCATGTAATCTATCTCATCTACTCAGTCCTTTCTTGCTCCTCTTACAATGACAACATAACCATTTGTTGGCTTTAAACTAGTGAACAACTTTGCGCTACTGACCTGGGGTCCGTATCTTCCAGGGTACCAACAAAGCCTAAAACTATTGGTCCTTCTAGTGAACCATAAGGCAAAACAATGCACAGAATGCACTGTGTAGTATCACCCGAGATAAATTTTATTGGTGGTTGTAAGACTCAGGTGTTTACAGCCTAGGATTGAGTAGGAGATAGAGGATCTGTGTTTAGAGCATTTAATTATGATTTGTACTACAAAATACTATTATTCCCTTTACTATTCTAACCATTGTGATGTCTTTATTTATATGCAACAACAATTAACCAAACAATATATTAACTCATTCATGCATTGCATTCATCCTTTAACTAACAAAATTAGATAGAGATATGCATGCATTCATCGTGTTACATAGGTATTACCATGGTTCACCCCCTCCCGGGGCTACGTCCACAACGATTTGGCTCTTGGCTCTCTTATTATGGTAGCTCTGCAATTCTGGCACCTCATGCTTACAACTATCCTTAGATCAAGAAGATCTATGTCAGGCGAGCTAGATCGCACTAGGCTCCCCAGCCCGCGATCTAATCCTCAAGATCTACCTCCCACTCACTTGTTACAAAAAATAGTTCTCTTATCGAAACGTTACATAAAACGAGTTCAACTTTACAATAGTAGTAAATATCAATCTTCACAAAATCTCCGAACTTCTTTTTTGATACCGACATATCCATATTTATATCTATCGATCTCTTCAGCCGTTTACACAAAAATTGTTACAAAACCATAACTATACTGTTGTTAGGTCTTCCTTATCCGCAAGCATTCGCTACTTCCTTCCAACTGTCACCTCCTTCTTGCATGCACACGTGTTGTGCTTCTTGCCAGTTGTTGCTTTCCTCCTGCATGATTTATTTCCCACGTTTTCTCTTCCAACTGTCATTCTTCTTCGTGCATGCTTTATTTCCCATTTCGGCCTGCTGCCAACAATACTTAATATAACCATCATTTTTCATTAAGAGAAATGCCTCAATCAACACACTAGGGTTTGTACCATGCCTCCAAGATGGGCCTCAAGCATATACTCCAAATCTAAACCATATATCATCACCATACATTCATCAAAAAAACATACAAGTATACTTATAGCTTTGTTGCTGACCTGTAACTTCAGACATATGATAACCTGTATTGTACAATCAAACCATGTTGCAATTCATCCATACACCTCTTTGTTTTCAAGGCTTTACCTTATGTACGTGGATTTTCTTCAGACAACTCACGTATGTATGTGAACTTTCTATAAGTGACCTCACGTACATACCCAACTTTTCCTACAAGAGCCCATGTATGCCTAATAAAATATTAAGATTTCCTAATTCTTTATGCCTTCATTCATGTCTGGTTGTTCAGTCTTCTTCATCCACTTATGAGAGTGTCTTATCCTCTCAATACTTTTACTCTGAGCTTCCATCCTTTCAACATTGTCTTTCTTCAATGCTCTTCTTTCCATATGATATGAAGCATTCTTCATTGACTTTCTCATGGAATCCCAAAAATCTTAGGATTTGTGGCCAAACCCACTGCAGGTGTAACATCTCATGGTATGACAATGTTTAACAATGTGTCCCACTAGATTACATCTCCAACATCTTCATATTGTTGTAAGATTGGTTGTTGTCATTGATGTCAACCCTAGTCATGGGTTTTGGACCGCAAGATTGATGAAGGTATTTGGACATGAAGGAAAATGCACATTTAGATACAAGACCCATGGATGGATAGTATACATCATGTTTTTTCTGGTGGTATGTGGAACATCACGTGGATCCTCATGGTTGAGGAGAAATGAATTTTTGAAGATGACAAAGTGAATTGAAGAAGGAAGTACATGTAGGCCCTGAAGATAATTAAAGAAAAGAATTACAAAATAAGAAATTGCCAGGTCGGCACTAATGTTAAAAGGAAGTGACATAAATAGTATAAATAAATATCATTATACATTCATTTGATACACAAGTTGAATTTGAGAGGAAATCAGAAGTAAAGAAGGTTGGACTTCAAGGGAGGATGAAGTCTTTTGGTGATGTGTTTTAAGATATGTTATTTTCAGGTCATCTTACCACTTTTTCTATAACTATGTTTCTAGAATGATTCATATGGTGAAATATATATGGTATTGAGAAGACATATGAAGGTACCTATGGTAAAAATTTCATCTCTTGATTCACTATAATTATGTAGATACACTCTGTGGAAGATAGGGTTTGTGACCAGTCCTGAAGCTAGTCAATAAACAGGTGTTCCAGGTAAAAAAGTCATAACTTCTTCATCGAGAATCCAAATGACGTGAGAAAAATTTCATTGGAAAGAGTACGGACTATAGTTTCCTATGCATGATTTTCATAATCTTATGTTAAATATTGAGTGCGGGGAATTCTGTACAATTTCGGTCTCCTGAATAAACCATAATTGAACAAGGTCTACCATTCTCTCTATAACTTCTTTTTGGGGAGGATTCAAGGAGTGAAACTTGGAGGAGTTTCAGAGAATAAATTGAGTAATATTATCTACAGGATTAGAGTACTCCAAGAATTGAAGAATTGTAGAAATTGAATAAGTCTCAGGAAGCATTATCATGTTCTATGTGATGATTGGTTGATGGTGATGATTTAATGTAAAATTTTATTATCTCTCATATATTCTTGGGTGGAAGGAAGGGGCAAGGATGGAGATTTGAAAAATCTCTTGATATTGGAGGATTGTATCTTCCTCTTGGAGGTTTATCCCTCCCTTTACACTTGGAAGCTGTAGCTACCTTTGGAAGTCATTACTTCCATTGAACAATAACTATTGATTATTTATCATATATTGTGCATGGTGTATTGTGGTGTATTGGTGTAACTCTTATACTATTGTTCATTTTTCATTGGATATAATTGAATGGTTTAAGTATAAGTTGAAAAAGGTTTTAAATTGTACCTGATACTGATTCACCCCCCTCTTAGTATCAACAAGGATGACATTGAATCTTCCAACAAGTTTCCTTGCATAGTGTCTACAATCCAAAGCTTTGTGACCAAATTCATTACATGAGAATACATGACCATTGAAAACATTTCTATACCTTTGCTTTTGTGTCAACCTTGAAGGTATCTCTCTTCTGAATTTTCTTTGAGGTGTGTTGAGGAAAATATATGAATGTATCTTACTCAAGCATTTTTGAATATTGCTTGGCTAAGGAAAGATAGATAGGAATATTACCCTATGTTTATAGCCTTAAAAAGTGTTTCCCAATACACAAGTATTAGTTACAAGGGCTTAGGATGATTATTTTAAATAAATGATTGTTGCAAAATATAACATTTCTATATAATTTTCTGAATATAAGAGATTGAAAAAGTAAATATGGAGATCAAAAGAAAAAAATACCAAGTCACATATTAACACTGATGAGATAGAATATCAATAGCTTTATTTCACTCCAAGAAATCAAAAGAATCGTTCTCTTTACAAAATCCCTGTGGGGGCATGGACCAAGGTCAAACTTAGATATCCCCGATGAAAACCATATAAAAGGACTCTAACAAGAAGTAAAAACTAAATTTTAAAATCTGGATCAGCTTGCCACAAACTACTGCCCACTTGACTTTGCACACTATCCTATATCAGTCATGAAATATAATTCATAAACAGACAATTCTACACATATTATCAAATATAGATCAACACCTATGAAACAATCATATGAATGATATGGTTCAACTTTGAACCTTGATCTCTACAATAGGACCATGCTGTCATACGATAGAATTAGGATTTTAATGAATTGAAGAATGATTGAAAACTAAACTATCTCAATAAAACTCAAGAGGAAACCTTAATATGTTTTCTCCTTCTATTATCCCCTTTTTCTTCCTTCTCATATGGATTTTATGCATTCCAAATTAGTTGAAGTAGTTCAACTACCTCATTTAGTTAATCTAACTAAAAACTCAACTAACTTTTAGTTTAGGGGGAGAATTAATAATAATAATAATAAGGGTCTTTTATTAAATAATAACTAGTAGGTAGGACCCCTTGTGACTCCCTTTTATTTCTTAACAAAAATAAACATAACTAGAAAATCAATCAAACATATCCCTCCTTGTGGCTCCCAAAATCATTTCCATAATTTGAAATTTAAATATCAGAGATATTTCAAATTATATCAAAACAAGTAAATATCCACAATATCCAAAAATAGTTTGTTTTCCAAAACTTTCGGCAGTCCATTGTCCTCAATAAATCAATAATAAAACATAATAAAAAATTGTGTTCGCCACTTTCAGAAGCAATTTTTCCTTTGTTGTTATTATCCCCTTTTGACTTCCAGGAATTGGCCTTAGGTTGGGTAGAACCTTGAATCTTGATCTCACTCATGACATGGGAACAATCATTTCTCAAGTGCATACAAGATGATACTGACTTGGCTAAGTCACTTGGAGGAGAGGAGGGGAAGAAACAACTTTTCCTTTGTCATTCATATGGTGGGCTTCGGTTTTTAGTATTTTTATTGCGTGGGAGGAATATATAGGTGAGTGTGCATGGATGATTTGAACATTTGGGTTAACGCGTGGAGGAGGAGGAGGCAAAGACAAATTTGGCCAGCCACGATGGTGGGAGACTATTGGGCGAAAAATCACCTATCATCCGTCATTCTCGGGAACTTCAGGTTGCAAAGATACATGAGGGGGCACAAGGATGCAAAGAACATGATGGGGCTAGAAGGGAGGCCTCTTTGGTCAAGGTTGGACTACCCCTTGTCCAATCCAATTGAAAAATCCATCTTGAAAGAGCTAGTTTAACTCTTGAGGATCTGCATCAAAATGTGTTGAGAATCTGGGCCTTCTAGGCCCTATGTTCCAATTTCCTCTGCTCCTATTGTTTCGACCATGACTTCCCCTGCTAAAGAAGCTCATCTTGTATGAAACAATTATTAGAAACTAGATCTTAAACAGACCATACATGACATTCTCTTAATATGAAACAAAGTTTCGCTCAACAATCACATCAAACCCATGCAATCCAATCCATAAAATTTATCTAGTAATTGTCAAATGAGCAGGGGGTGAAAAAGGGTTCAGGGATATATGAGAGAATTGTATTAAGTGAAAAAGTGATATCATGATCGATAATAAGAAAACAATTACTGCTCAACAATTAATTAAATACTTGACTGTGCAATAATATCAAAACATATCAGTTGCCATCTATCTTTGTGTCATTTAATTATCACTGTCATATAGAGTTTTAATTTAATTTTAGTGAATAGGGCGTGAAAAATGAATTTGGGATCATGAGGGGATTTATAATGAGAGGGAATTAGATGTATATTGTTCATAAAATAAATTAAACTAATCAACTATCATAACTCTGTTTCAAATTTAATCCAAAAAGCATCCACTTTCCAGACCAAAACATCGATTGTTCCTCAAATTCATACATATTGCTTACTTTCCAAAACAATTTTAATTTCCCAGAAATATTCAATCTATAACAATTAGTGTGTTATGACTTATGCAAACATTTCCAATTCAACAATAAAAATACAACCATTCGAGCCACATCACTGCAAGTGTTAATGTTGATCTCTTCTTTTCAAATAAATGAAATAAGCACTTTGATCCTTGTTATCTATGGCCAACATTCATCCTTGGTAATCAACCATAATACACCCAATATAAACAATAAACCATCATTATCATCTAATAAAAATTGGGCCGGATTTAATTACCCACAAGTCCCTTTTCAAATCTAGATAGAATCAAAGTGCGTTTAATGCGTCCATCATACACACATGTCTTCAACTTATAATTGACACAATCTTAATTCACCAACAATAGTCAAGCCAAAAAAATGTAACCCTGAGCTTGATCTTTGTATGAATAAAAATGTATAGATTTCCTTTTAAAACAATCACAATTTGCACGGTGATTTCAATAAGATACATGAAGAGAACATAATGATATTGACACACATATATCCTTTTTAACATTTGAAAGAATCATGGTCGTGTTTGGTGACATAATCATTCACACAGGTGCTATATTAACTTAAATACAATCATGATCATTCTAGGATTAAACACAATAATCAAGAACATAATCAAATAGAAGGGAAACTCTCAGCCTGTAGGTAAACATATATTTTCTTTTTTATCTGTTCAAACGGATTCCTCAAAGAAATAAAACAAAGATATCCAACCAAGAGGATGGTTTTTGAAACGAGCGAGCTCGTGCCTCTAGAACAATCATTAAACCCAAAATCTTGACAAACCCCAGGAGGTGCTCGAGAAAAGTAGAAGCAATTCAGACTCCAAGTCAGGCCCTTTTTAAAATTAAATGCAGAGAGGTAAGATGACAGAGGGCCCATAAAATTTTCATCCTCAAGAATTTACCATCGATACATAACCACGAATAATCTTAAAAAACCAGAGAGACATGCTTTTTTTTTTAAATAACACAATACTTCAACGTATAACCTCGAGATCTTGACATAACTATAAGTGAATGTCTGAGTAGATAATAAATCAATTCGAGTTGAATAACCAAGGCACAAACAAAATCCTTTAAAATTGTTTACAGAGAGGAACAAGGGTTAATTTAAGAATGTATGTTACTCAAAACACAAAGGGACCATGTCTCTTTTCAACACCCAGGAGGTCGATAACTTTTGACAATAATTAACAGTGAGACCACACATCATAATAGTTGTCATTATAGGAGAGATGACAAGGTGGGTGGGAAAACTCTCTATGAAAGAATTCTAGGATGCAACTCGTATCAATTTGATACATACACAGAACTCTATCAAACATTATGGGCCAACCAAGATGGATTGTGGATAGATTTCAGTGAAATCACAGTAAAGAACGGGCCATTAACAATATCTTGGTGCTTATAAAATGGAAACACACCAAATTTCGACAATTTATTTGCAACTTGGATAAATATTACAACAATGATTGACAGGGAAAACGAGTTGACAACCATTGTTACACATAATTGTGGTTAAAACCCCTCAACCATAAAACTTGGAGCCCATTGCACCACTTTCATCATTATTCGATAGAGAACCATCATACAAAACCAATCTGATTGAGAAAATAACCAATGCACAATCTTTATAATCAATAATACCCATTACTCTGCTTACAAATACTGACATTTCACAGTCATCACAGAGAATCCATAACACCATATTTTCACACAGTCGAAAAAATCAAGAAAACACAGAACCCATGCAATCCTGAATCACCATTTGATTCATAGTATAGAGAGTCCATCATGGAGGGAGAGCAAAGAGCCATACCTATGATAAAATTGCTTAAATGTCGAGCTGGTTGAGTTTTCCCTTCTGAAACCTCAAATCGAGGAGCTTCCATGACCAATAGAGAAACAATGAAACAATGGTAGGGTGGCAGGCTCAAGGGAGGATTGGTGTAACATGTAGTAAATGCATGTCTCTTCCTCACCTGGCCCCATTCAATTCCATGTACGAGGCATCCCACTAACATAACATCCACCACTAAAATCAAACCATATAACAAATGCATAATTCAATGCCATATCCATCGTAAGATATAATAGCATATCTATTTCATAGTGTACCACCCGAGATATCTCATATCTATACGCTAACCTATTTCCATAACTCCAACGATAATCACATATCAACGTTACTATATGTTCCTTTATTCAATTCTTTAATAAATATTTCATAATCCTTTAACCAAAACACATAGCATAATAGCTAGGTCCACCATTTCACAAAGGTTATACATAATCTTATTTCCATAGCTTTAGAACTTTTCCATAGTTTTCCCTTTTGTTTTGATCATGGTCCTATTTTATTGATTTTTTTCATAATCATATATGGATAAGTAATCAATGTATGAATTAGTAATCATGTTTATAACATAACATAAAAAATCACTTGTAAACAACATGATCCTCATACCCATGGAACTGTTCTGTATCGCAAGTAAATACCAACAACATTTAACAATAATGTCTCAACCACCCATTTATCACATTGAATGAAACCAAGGTTGCAGCATCAACTGAATAGGATTGTGTAAGAAACATCATAACAACAACAACATATAAATGAAATATGTCTATCCTTACACCTCTATTCTACAAGTGGGTCCCACCTACTAGTATTATATTATTATCATAATTAAATAATAGTGCTTTACCAATCCTTTGTGGGAGGAATTTATCATTGGGATTTAATTGTGAAGAAGGTGTAGCACTAGCTTCTTGGTGTATTTCTTGTTCTGATCTTCTGAAGAATTCCTTTCTTTGTGCAAGTGCTTGAATTGCACATTTTCTTTCACCCTTTGAAAACAAACGACCTACATCATGCTTCTTAGAAGTTCCAACATCAGAGTGTACAACTTCCTTGTTGTATCCAAGAACTAAATTATCATTTGGTGATCTTTGAATATCCAAGATTTCATCCAACAGTTTTGAGCTATTCATGAACTGGATATGAGTGTTTTACTTCTGTTCTTTCCTTCTGAGAACAACAATTTCTGCTTCCAACTGATGGCATGATTCTTCATTTTCTTTTACCCGATTCTTCAATAGTTCTTTTATCCTTTTGGCTTCTTCAAGTTGGATCCTTATATTGACATTGATTTCTCTTGTTTATTTAAGCTCTTCAAGGATTTTTCTAAGATCATAATCTACATTCTTGTTTTCATGTGGTTGACTAATAATTTCATTCTTCAATCTCTTGATCTCTTCTTCCTTTTCCTCTAGTTGAGTCCTTTGTTCAGATATGACCTTTTCACTTGTTTCACTTTCTTCTTGTTTCTTGAGTATTTGTTTTAGTTCCATGATATGTCTTTGGTGCTTTTATAGGGCTTCCTTATTGATTTTTTCAAGATCCTCAAAAGAATATGGATTATCTTCTGCTTCTTCTAAAACATTTATAACTTTATCTTTAAGCTTCAACACATATTCTTATTCATCTATAAGATAATTGTTAATTCATTCTACACAAACTTCTTCTATTGCAACTATAGATTCTTCTTTATTTGTAGGAGAACATTCAACGTCATTACATTTAGAATTACCGCAATCAAAATATTTTGGAGAGTATTTACCTTCATTGATGATGGAGTATTGATATTCCTTCTCTAGATTCAACCATAGGTCCTTTGCGGGGGTACATTTTCCTATGCTTTCTTTGATATAACATGGAAGTCCATTGAGTATGGTCTTGAATTCTACTGCATTATTCTTCTTTTCTTCCTTTTGAGATGCAAATTTTGACTGATTCTTCGAGGGAACTGATCTAGAAAAAAAATTGTCCCAAACACCTGCTCCTTTTGACTTCAAATACCCTTTCATTTTTATTCTCCGTGCCGCGTAATTTGTCTCATAAAATAAGGGAAATTAATTTGAATGTTCATGAATTTGTGTGTCCATGGATCTCCTTCAAGCTTGTAAGGCTTATAGTGAAGGATTGATCTGATTCCAATTTTTGGACACACCGACCACATTGAGGGGGGAGGGGGGTGAATCATTGTGTGACTCTTTCAACACTTATTTCAAAATATTTAGTTAGAAACCACTTCAAAAATTATTATTCATTTATAATTAGATACTTTCATACATCAATAATAGAGAACTATAAACCATCACCATAATGAACACAAAAAACAAAAGATATATGCGTATATTTTTGTATTATGTGTTTACCTGAGAATACAATCTCCGAGGTTTATCATCATCAACTGAAAATAGCACCAACTCCAAGAGAGTACCAACTCTCAATACAAGACCCAACTTGCAGATCTCAACAACAATTGAGATGTGAGGAATCCAACCCTCAAGTACAAGACCCATCTTGTACACAAAAAAACAATATGTCCAACTATACCAACAATGTTCAAATCTTTTCTACATGTCTGCGAGCTATCTATGCTACAAAAAATAGGTATCCACACCCTTCTTAACTGCAACAAATGGATGTATGCACCTCTCCTCATTGCAACTCGCGAACTACCACAAAATCTCCCAATTTCTCTGTCACTGCTTATGTCACAATTCTATCATTATCATTGTCTATGTCATTGTCTCATAAATATGTATCATATCATCAACCATATAAAATTGTGCCATACAATACATAAAGTTCATAAAAACATGGTTATTATCTCGTGCATCAATCATGAAAAGATGCATCAACAATGAATAGTGAATCATGAACTAGAGCATCAACCATGTACAACCTGTGCCATATACCATACAATCACCCATATGCATATCTCTACCATATCATGAATGAAGAATCTCTAAAATCCTATGCATGCCCCTCATGTATACATCACTATAAAATATAGATATCCATCAACCAAATACAAGTAGCTCAAATATGTGAACTACAAGAACCATATAATTATTGTGCAATACATAAGAATGTTGCACTCATCCAACCATCCATCATATACCATATCCAACCCTGCCAAGTATGCCTCAATAATACACTATACCATAACAATAATTGACCATAAAAACATGTATACAACCATACTAGTACCTCTGAAGTTAACCTTATTCTTGATATATCATACCAATATACCTGTAGTCTCTCCCCAGACTTTGAAACCAGGAACAATATCATCTTCCTTATCATTTCTTTAGATCTGTGCTTTCCCTTTCTACATATCGTAGATATTCGTGCTTCTATGTTCCTACAGCTCACATATGTACGCGGACTTATTCTTCTAGAGCTCATGTATGTCTCAAAGATTAGGGTTACTTGTGTTTGCTGCAACTCCGAGACTTTTCCCTCGACTTTCCTTCGTAACTATACTTCCTCATATTTGTTAATGTACCTGCAATAGCCTTTCACTAAGTTCAATTGGTATTCAAGTGGATCATAATGAGAGACCCTTTCTCTCTTATTTATACTCTCCAAGTATATTCCTCTAGAATTTTATCTTCTAACTGTCACTACTGCATTTGGGTCAAATTCCGACGGCGCGTTCGACGCAATTGCCACTTTCTATTGTCGGACGACCGACAAACCTCAGACCCCCTCAAACGTCGTTTGACATGACGTCGTTTTTCCGACGACCTAGATTTCGTCGATATTGTGACGTTTCAAACGTGGCAAGAGAGACGTTGCAAATGTCGCAAGAGAGATGTTGCAAACATGGCAAGAGAGACGTTTCAAACATGGCAAGACCGACGTTTCAAACGTCGCAAGAGAGACGTTGCAAACGTGGCAAGAGAGACGTTTCAAACGTGGCAAGACCGACGTTTCAAACATCACAAGAGAGACGTTGCAAACGTGGCAAGAGAGACGTTACAAACGTGGCAAGACCGATGTTTCAAACGTGGCAAGACCGACGTTTCAAACATGGCAAGAGAGACGTTGCAAACGTGGCAAGAGAGATGTTGCAAACATGGCAAGACCGACGTTTCAAACGTGGCAAGCGAGACGTTGCAAACGTGGCAAGTGAGACGTTTCAGACGTGGCAAAAGAGACGCTTCAAAGGTGGCAAGACCGACATTTCAAACGTGGCAAGTGAGATGTTTCAAACGTGGCAAGAGAGACGTTCTGAAGGTGGCAAGACCGTCGGAAGGAGGTATTAGCTCCAACGTGGATGCTGTGGGAGCGACACTCTTGAACGTCTCAAGAACGACGTCCATCAGGTGGCAACAGCGACGGCTAGGAGTTACTAGCTCCAACGTGGTTGCTATGGGAGCGACAATCTTGGAGGTGGAAAGAGAGACGTCTTGGACGTGGCAATAGCGACGGGAAGAGAGTGAAAGACGTCACAATTGCCACCTTTGTGTAGGTATTTAAAAAAAAA
>ML777873.1:404143-414991 GCA_009831015.1 Picea engelmannii
GCGCACCATTCAGTGGGGGATTTCAGATCTATAGAGATTGAGAGGGATCTTGGAGATTCGGTCACCTGGTTTGTTCTTACCATCACCCGATCTATCAGTTGGCATATTTATTAGGGTGATTGGACACTTTTGGCAGCAGGGCCAAATTATCTACGATTTCAATCATCTAGTGGGGTGCACCATTCAGTGGAGGATTTCAGATCTAAGGAGATTGAGAGGGATATTGGAGATTCGGTCACCTGGGTTGTTCTTACCATCACCTGATCTATCATTTGGCATATTTATTAGGGATATTGGACACTTTTGGTAGCAGGGCCGAGTTATTGAGGGTTTCAACCTTCTATTGGAGCGTGGCATTCTTCAGCTGGAGAGTTTGGCATTCAGATCTGCTTGTATTGATCTTCATTTCTCATTCAGCCTTTGGAGGCATATTTTGCATTAGAGGGAACATTTTGTAGCAGCTCTTATCTATTGTCTATCTTCTTGGCCATTTGTTGAGCATTCCAGATCGGCATCTTCATTGTAGCAGGTTTCTCTATTTTATGAATAAAGAAGAATTGAGATGTTTTGGCTTGTCTATCTTATTGCATATGGTTGAGGTATGTTCCATGGTTATCCATTTCTGTTATTTTCTGCATATACACATATAAACACATCTAAAAGGTAGATCAGCAAAGTGTTTGATGAAATACCACAACCAGGAAAAAGTTTTTAAAAGACACCAAAACAGTGATGATCCTTGCATAATGGCTTGGGATCATTACACTGACCAAGTGATCTCCTTAATGTTGACCATGGTTAATTATGGCCATCAACATTTTTGGCACTAGAAGGACGATCAAAGTAACAAACTGGTCTTGCGGAGTCATTTGTTTTTAATTATTTTTAATTTCAATGGCTCCTACCCAAAATCCTATTTGGAGATGCATTTTTAGATTGAGTATCATGTAGCACTCCATTAAAGATAGTTAAATATTTTCCAAAAGAGAAGCTTGATGGTGAGGGTGAAATTACTGCATATGAACATATTAATCAGTTTATTCAAAATTGTATTTCTCATGATATAAATCACAAAGGTGTTATGTGTAGCATGTTTACCTTGACTTTCGAAGGTCACATTAAGAAGTGGTGTGAAACATTGGCATCCAAATCCATTAATTCTTTGGAATAGTTTATAGAGGATTTTTTATATAGAGACGACCCTCACAAAGGAGAAAGAATGAGGATTGTCCACAACATTCAAGAGGTTGAAACAATGGAAGAAATGGTAGGAAGCATGCCAAGGATTTATGAATCCTTGGAAAACAAGCAGACAACGTATCAATCCCCCATGATTGAAGTGAAAGATAAGATTTATAACCATCCCATAGAAATTTTGATTGATTCTAGAGCTAGCCGTAGTTACATAAATGCTAAAATTGTCGAAATATTTCACCTGGAAAGAAGTAAGCATAATAAATCTTTGTTAGTTTGGTTAGCTGCGGGGGCTAAGAGAAAGATCAATGAGGTGGTTAAAGATTTTGAAATAGACATGAATGGACTCAACATGAAGGTAGATGTAAACATCATACCATTGGGTTCATATGACTGTCTAATTGACATGGATTGGTTGGAAAAACATCATGTTGTCCTAGATTGTTACAACAAGAAAATCATATGTCTTGATGAGGAAGGGAAACAAGGAAAGATTCAAGGAATTCCAAGAGCTCTAGTTGTTAGGGAGATTTCAACTATGCAGTTGAAGAAGAGCTTCAGGAAGGGATGTGTAACGTCCCATGGATGGAAACCTTGGTCGAGTAATGCTACCGAAGAAACCTTTTCTTTTCCTTTACTGCTCTGATACCATTTCTGTGACATTCTCGACCTTAAACAACAGTCTAGGCCATGCCACCGAGTAACTTTGTGGAAATAATTACATATAAAACTTAACTGGAAGATAGAGATAACATATGGTATTCACACATATAAATACATATCTATCTAATGAAATTAAACAAACGACAATACCCTACTCATACACATGTTCATGTGAAAGAAACATTAACACCTACATGCAACATATATATACATGCATTACTCATTAATTATAATGCAATTAAAATACACAACATATAACGAAAAGAGAATTGGTACTTATATTTTAACAGGTGACCACCAACTGTGTGTAGAACTTCCATGAACCTCCCAGCCTTAGACCACACTTCTCATCATGCTCAACAGTGGATCACCCCCGAGTTGGGACTAAACTCCACTCGGCAAGGGAATTATAGGCTTGGCAAGGAAAACAAGGAATTTGCACAGAACAATAGGAGGGATATTTTATCCCAGGAGCCACTTACGCCCATAACTCATAGACCCTCATTCCCCACATGCCTTCTCTACTTGAAGAGGGTACACCTTCACTAATACTAGTCCATCGACTACTACACCTCCCTTACCTTGGGCTTCAACAACAGGATGGACAAGAAGTCTCAGAGTACTGCAGCTGCTAGGAGACTCCCTCCAAGAGAACTCACTTCCCAATAAACTCTCTCATGTGGGAGAGTTTCTCACAGGCCTGAAAACTTGCTTCTTCATATAAGCTCCCAAGCAATGCAACAACAACATTCAGCTAACACATGGGTGACAACAACAACAGAAAATGGGTATGGACACCGAAAGTGGCAACATCCAAATGTTAAGACACAACATGACTTAGGAGAATACAAATGCATTGGGCTTCACAGGAAAAACACACAGGACGACGTCTAGTAACTGCAATTTACAATCGAGCGTGCATCAATGGTGAGTGTGGCTCTCTTCCAGAGTGTCTAACCTCGCGAGAGTATAGATGCAATGGTGAAGGATATGTGACAGTTGTGAGAATCGTGAGACTCGTGAGCATGGTGAGAGAACCCTTGAACAAGATCACTTTCCTACCTAAAACTACATGTGCTCAGGTTGACGCATGTCTCCCTAAAACTGTATGAGTTCTACTTAAAACTCGTCCCCCCTTTCCCCAAGAACTTAGGACAACATGGTTATATCAAACATTAGCTTCTAGGAAATAATAATATAATATTATTCCTTTAGAGGTAAGCCCTCTATATTATCCTCTATTTCTAGACACTTAGCCCCTTCCCAATCTAGTGGAGCTTAGTCCCCCATAACTCTTTCTTCGTGGAGGGTCTACACGTAACAGTGTAACTTTATTAATGATATGTATGTATTTACATATACAAAATCAGGCTCACTGGCCTTAGGATCTAGATCACCAGCCTAATAAAGACATAAGTCTCTCAGCTTATAACCACTCAGCTCACCATCCTATAAGCATAATTACAATTCAGCAGGGGCTCAGACTTGGGGTGTTACAATCCCCTCACCTTATTTTTTCACTATCCTCAGTGCAACTCTTTACATAATAACAACATGATTTCAAAAATATTCAAATATATGTGGGTACTCTGCCCGCATAGCATCTTCATGCTCCCATGTTGCATCCTCGGGATCGTACCAGGTCCACTGAACCTTTACAAGATTTACAACTCGATTCCATAGTTTATTTCTCTTCCAATACAGTATGTGCACAGGATGCACTTGCAAAGCACCTTCTTATTCCACCTAGATCACATTCCAATCAATCAGATGATTAGCATTGGGTATATACTTCTTGAGAAATGATACATGAAATACATTATGAGTAGTCATGGATGTAGGCAATGAAAGCATATAAGCTACTGGTCCAATAATTCCTAGGATTTCATTTGGTCCACAAAATTTGGTTGCCAACTTGGAACAACTTCCCAGCTTTAGGGAACTTATGTTGTCTTTTACCTTCAGGAAAAAAAAGTCACCCAATTTAAATCTCTGTGGTTTCTTCCTTTGTCTGCATAACTTTTTTGACTGTCTTGGGAAGCCTTCAAATTCTGTTTAATATTCAACATTTTCTTTTCCATTTCCTTAAGAAACTATATCCCAACCATTGCCCTATCAACTAGATTATTCCAACTTATTGGGGTGTTTCACTTTCTGCCATAAAGTGCTTCAAACGGGCTCATCTTCAATGCTGCTTGATTCGCATTGTTGTAGGAAAATTCTACCAAGTGTAGATAATCTTCCCATTTAGATGGTTTTTCCATCTCATACATCCTTATCATGTATTCTATCAATTGGTTTACTCTTTATTTTTGTCCATCTGACTCAGGGTGATAGGTTGTGTTGAAGTTTAGGTTCATTCTGAACCCATCGGATAGTACTCTCCATAACCTTGAGGTAAACTTTGGGTCTCTATCAGAAACAATTGTCTTTGGAATACCGTTCAGTCATGATACCTCCCTCATATATATATCAACAACGTTAGTTTCCTTGTGAGTGGTATTCAATGGAATAAAATGGGTAGCTTTAGTAAGCTTGTCCACTACTACTATGATTGCATCATGTTTCTTGCTTGTTATGGGAAATCATGTGATGAAATCCATTGTCACCACTTCCCACTTCCACTCAGGGATGGTTAATGGATATAGAAAACCATTTGGGTGTCTATGCTTAGCCTTTACCTTTTGACATTCCAAGCATTTGGCAATAAATTCAACAACTTCCTTCTACATGCCCGACCAATAATATTGGCTTTTGACTACTGAAATTCTTTTCTAATATCCTAGGTGTCTTGAATAAGGTACATTATGCATTTATTTTAAAATCACACTCTTCAATTCATAAGAGTTAGGTACATATACTCTATTTTTGTACAAGATAATTCTATCAATTCCCAATTAAAAATCTTCATCCTTCTGCTGCATTTTACCTTGCTGCAATTTTTTTACCAATTCTATGTACTTCAAATCAACTTTTGCAGCCTTAGAGATTCTGCCTTGAATATACGTCTGATACATGCTGATGGTTATAGCATGCAGTTCATGCACTCTCCTTCTGAGTGCATCAACCACTTTGTTCTCCTTTCCTTTGATGTGCTTGATATAAAATTCATATTCACAGAGGAATTCCAACCATCTTCTCTGCCTAGCATTCAATGTAGGTTGACCAAACAAATAATCCATACCATGATGGTTTATCCTAAGCTCAAAGATCTTTCCCATGAGGTAATTTCTCCATTTCTTTAGTGCGTGTACAAAGGCTTCCAACTCCAAATCATGAGTGGCATAGATCCTTTCATGATCTTTCAATTTTCTGGACTCAAAACATATCACAAACCCATTATGGTTGAGGAATCCTCCTAATCCTTCTTTACATGCATCTATGCAAACCACAAAATATTCATTCAGATCTAAAATCTTCATAATTGGAGCACTTGTTAAATGTTGCTTCAATTTATAGAAGATTCTTTCACATTCTTTTGTCCATTAGAATTTCTTCCCCTTCCTTTGCAAGGAAGTGATGGGGTGAGATATTCTCGAAAACCCTGCAATGAACCTTCTATAGTAGCCATCTAGACCCATGAAGGATCTAAATTATGTTACATTTTTAGGTTTTGTCCACCCTTTAAAGGCCTTAATCTTTTCAGGGTCCACATATACCCCTTCTTCCGATATGATATGCCCCAAATAGTGAATTTTGTTTTGATAAAATGATCACTTGCTCAATTTTCCATACAACTGGTGCTCTCTTAGCACTTGCAACACCATCCTCAAATAATGCTCATTCTCTTCTTCTGACTTGGAATATACAAGGATGTCATCGAGAAAGACACTGACAAACTTGTCCAAATATTCCCTGAAACGCCATTCATTAAGCACATAAAAACAACGAGTGCATTTGATAACCCAAATGGCACCACTGTGAACTCATAATAACCATACCTTTTTCTAAAGGAGGTCTTGCTGATGTCTTCCTCTTTAATCCTTACCTAATGGTAACCTGACCTAAGATCTATCTTTGAAAATATCTTTGCATCTTTCAATTGATCAAAGAGATCATCAATCCTTGATAAGGGATACTTGTTCTTTATAGTCACTTTGTTCAATTGTCTGAAATCAATGCACAACCTCATTGTTCCATATTTCTTCTTTAAGAACAAGACTGGGGAACCCCAAGGAGATACACTTGGGAACATATACCCCTTATTCAGAAGCTCTTCAAGTTGTATTTGCAGTTCCTTCAGCTCTGGTGTACTCATTCTGTAGGGAGTCTTTGACACTGGGGCTTCTCCAGGCGTCAAATTTATAGAGAAATAAATATCTCTATTTGGAGGTAGTCCTGGTATCTCCTTGAACACATATTCAAAATCTTCCAGGACTATATGGTCCTCCAGAATTGGCACCTTATCCTTAGATGCTTCCTCCATATAAGATGCAAATATTTGACAGCCTTTCCTATAGAATTTCTTCAGCTGCATTGCTGAAATTTCTCTAATAGCAATTGCCCTGGGAATTCCTTGGACTGCTCTCTGATTTCCTTCCTCATCCAAGCAAGTGAATGCCTTGTTATGGCAGTCTAAAATGGCATGGTGTTGGTCCAACCAGTCAATACCAATTAGGAAATCATATGATCCTAAAGGCAATATATTCATATATTCCTTGGTACTTAGTCCATGCATACCCACTGGACATGATTTAACCGACTCAACAACTTTCCTCTTGGCTCCTGTAGCCAGATGTACCAACCGATATTTCTCATGCTTTCTTCTTGCCAAGCATAATATTTCCACAACTTTAGGATCAATGTAACTATGACTAGATCCCGAGTCTATTAAAATAGTAAAGGAATGGTTATTAATCATACCTTCAAATTCAATCATGTGTGATTGAAACTTAGCTTACTTGTTGTCCAGGGCTACATAGATTCTTGGTACTCTCCTACCCATTTCCTCCACTTTTTCAACTTGCTGAATATTGTGAAAAACTCTCATCTCGTCCTTTCTGCGAGGACAATCTCTATAACTATGATCTCCTTTACAACCCCAACATCCCATAGGTGTCTTCTTTGGCCTTTTTCGACCTACTTCAGCCATCCTAGGATCTCTCAAAACTGGCTGTCCTTGAGGATTGTTCCTAAAAAATGGTGGTTTGTTTCCCTTCTGCCTCTACTCCCTCTTAAACTTCTTCTTGTCTTCCCAAGCTTTTTGGAAAGTAGGATTTTCTTTTTGCTGATCAAATAAGCATTTTTCTCTCCTTATAGTTTCCTCCATAGTTTTAGGATCATCATACCGGATCTTGTCACTAATGGAAGATGGAAGCCCACTCAAATACCTTTGAATCTTCACTATCCCATCCTTTATGAAGGGAACATACTTCAAAAACTCCAAGAATCTTCTTTCAGACTCATCAATGGACATACTTCCCAGCTTGAATTCAAAGAACTCTTTCATTTTCTTATCATAATACCTCTTAGTTAGGTACTTCCTTTCAAAATGTCTCTTGAATTCCCTCCATGTTAAATTATTCTCTCTGATGTGTTGTAATTGCACAAGTTGATCCCACCATACAAATGCCTTCCCTTTGAGTTGATAGATGGAATTTCTTCCTTCCGCATGAGAAGAATAATTATGCAATTGAAAATACTTTCTCATGCCCAAGAACCATGTATCTACATCTTCATCCTTCTTGTGCTCCCCATAAAATGTAGGAGGTTTGATTTTGTTCATTTCCCCTCGTATCTCATTTTCCACAGACCTCTTATGCTTCTTAACAGGGGATGGACTTGAGCTATTGTGTGCTCTCTTATTGGAATTCCTTAGAGAGTGCTGATGATACTGGCTAATACTTATTTTCTTATGGGACTTCCTGATTTGCTTGAGCCACTCTCCTTATCCAATTTATTTTCTATTCTTTCCATGCTCTGCATCAACTTCACGTTGAATTCTCCCTGTTTCTCCATGGATTTCATAGGATTTTTGTTATCTGCTTGGTGAGTTTGTACATATTTCTACAACATTTTAATGATTTTCTTCATGTTCTGTTATTTATCTATCTCTTCTCCATGCCCATTGGAGTTCGATCCTTCAGATCCCAAATGGACATCCATTCCTCTAACTTCATCCTTCAAACTGTAAGCATCCTGTGCCTCCTCCATGCTCTGCACTATGAAACAACTCGGTTAGGCCCGTCAATTGTTAACTCTACAAAAATATTTTAATAATTTTCCATAGGAACTTAAACAATATGATTCAACATAAAGAATATCAGAATCCATTTTCAGTTGGTCTATGCCGATCAAGAATCCCCATGATTCTATCTCTAAGCCTTGTTTTGTTCTATAACAATTCACCATTTGGTGCAAGCCTCTTTTCTTCAACCCTTGGTTCACATGTGATCATGGATGTGACCCAGCTCTTATGATTTGGGTGCTTATCTGGAACCCTGAAACTTCGAGTTTTGGGCTTTGAGCTTCGACGGATTTCAAAGCACATCACAACAATTTTTTTAGAGTGTTAGATTGATGAACTCACGAAGTAGGGTGGATCAATAGTCCACATCTCCCATCATCCAACGACTGATACTCACTATGGAACTCCAGGCTTCAAGTTTCTAAGACTTCAAAGATTCGGGGCTCCGAGACTTCAGATGATTCCACCTTTGCTCAACCCAAAACTCCCGAACCATGAGTCTCTGCGTACGTCCATGTTACCCCAGTGACGTCACCGCGTCACTTTGCTTCAGTGTAACAAAAATTTGGGGTTTCTTCCTCCCATTCCATCATGAGCCATTTCTTCTGGAGTGTCCAGTCTCTAGACTTCACGATCTGGTGCCACGCGTCCACTGGGGCCCACAGTTTCCGTGCTTGAACTAAAAGATACCAAAAAGTCACATCAAACTTTATAATTTTCAATTTGCAGGGACATTGGTCGACGGTTTTGGAGTAACCCGTTGATCATTCTGCAATTGTCCCCACGCTAACACGCACCCCTTCTAAGAAACCGTGGTTTGAATTGCGAGACTGCCTTGTAGAATTATCTCCTATGCATCTTCAATCTCCACAATGTCTCTCGGGCCTCGATCTTGATAAATCGTGACCAATTTATTGCAGGATCGATCCAACTAATGTCTTCGCCAAGTTTAAATACCTTGTTCCACCTTCAGGAGCGCTACATGGTAGGATACACAAAGCCGACACGTGGACCAATCAAGCGGGTGATAATGTCACATTCTAACTGCATTGCAATCTTACAACAGTTGTAAACTCATCAACATGTGGAATACACCACATGTGTCCACATCATCCTTAGTGATGTCAACAGACCATGCCACTTCGAGACTTCAGGCTTTAGAATAATTCACCTTTGCATACCCCCTTTCTCCCGAGCATCAAACTCCCAAAATCTAAATTTCTGATCTACTTTACCTTCCGAGTCCACTTGGTACAACTGTCAACAATTAAGGTGTTGGCACGTGGCCCTACATGTCAGATTTATTTTGGCTAACAGGGTATCAAAGTTCCATTATGACTGACACGTGGTGGGACTACTTCGGACTTCGGGCTTCAGGACTTCGAAGGATTCATCTTAACACATATCGTTTCTCTCGAATGACTAATTTTGAATGGTTGTGAGATCCACGGCTTACAACCACTTTTGTGTAGATCTGAGTGTAGATTTGATTGTAGATCTGATGGCTGAGATATTCTTTTCACCACGTGTTGTACCTTCTCCTCTTGAATTGATCTAATGGTAAGGCTTATCCCTGGATATACGGTGTATATCCCCTCTGGTACTTCAGAACTTTGGGCTTCGACCCTTCTTTTTCTTCTTAACAACTAACTTCGTCGAAGTCACGAAGTCTAAAGGACTTCCAGGTTAACCTTTATGCATCTCCTTCTAGATCTGGCAGCTAGAAAAGATTGGTCTTTCCCTTACACAGATCTTACGGCCCAAATTCAAACCTTGTGGTTCCAAACCCACAGTTACTGTAGTCTCTTTTCTCTACCACCATTCCATAAACTTTTATACCTCCTGAGATTTGTTTCAGGATTAATCCGTAAGTGCGGACACAAACCGATCTCCCTAGATCCACCTGGATCTAGAACAAAATAGAACAGAATAATACTCTTTCCCTAGATCTAGACTATTGAACGAACTAAGAGACAAGGACCATGAACATACCTTATGAACGCTTCCTTAGGTCTCTGTTGTTCCAAGATTCGCTCCAACACTCTTGTTCCGTTCAGATCACAATAGTACAAACCAATCGAAGTGAAGGAAAATCAATATATTCAATAGCTAATCTATTCATATGATCAAGGAGTTATGTAATAAAGTGACATCATCTTTATGGGAAAGGGACATATTACTGTATTAAATTGATAGAAAGTGAAACTTACAACCTGAGCCTTGATGTTGTAGATCTCCTTTCGATGGCTCCTAGCTCCGACACACACACTTGCTCATGCATGAAGAAAATCAACCACTTTTGATGACCTTGCTGGTGTCTCTTGCTGCTGTAGCATTAGTCCTTCATACAATATTACACTATTTCTCCAATAAATCTCTTGCCAATTTGTTGCTTAACCTTTTCCATGAGAATTCTCCTCAATTTATAAGAGAGAATGGATTAGTTACTAGGATAGGAATGATCCCAAGATATCAGGAAAACCAGTACTTAGATAACCATTCGAATACCAACTCATCATTCTAGAAGATTCCCTTCTAGAAGGTTCGAGATTTTATCTTTTTCCTTCCTTTAGAAGATGTTCGCACCCTGATAGTTAGGTACAGTGTGAACCTCTCGCACCTGAGCTTAATGCAGCCTGCGAGAATCATGCATTCTCGCAAGCAAATATATAGGTAGCCTGCGAACCTCTCTTAAAAGTATGATTTCTGGAAGCAGACAAATGTAACTTTTCTCAGGAAAGTGTTCTAGTGAAGGGCTTGATTTTTCCATCATCATTGCATCATCATGATGACCAAAATTGTGG
>ML777873.1:428192-441263 GCA_009831015.1 Picea engelmannii
GCTTGGCTTTGAATGCCTCATCCAAACGACGGCGCAACAATCTCCAAAGCATTTCAAAATGTGCGTGCTGGCACTGTCCAGCTGTAGGTTCTTTCTCCGTGCGCGCTGGCTCGCTTGATGACGTGTGGATGCTCCTGCATCAGAATATTGCATAAATTTATATGAAATAAGTTTCTAGGCTACATGGAGTGCCTAAGACAATAGTTTCAGACAGAGATCCAAAGTTTACTTCCAATTTTTGGAAGGGTTTGTTAAAGGGATCTAGGACAAATTTAAATCTTACTACAACATATCATCCAGAGTCATATGGGAAAACAGAAAGGACTAACAGGATAATTGAGGACATGCTTAAAATGTATGAGATGGATCAGACATTAAAGTGGGAAGATTATATCCATTTAATTGAATTTTCCTACGATAATGGGTATCAGACCTCATTGAAAATTAGTCTCTTTAAAGAATTGTATGGAAGAAAGTGTAACACACCAATGATTTGGGATAACTCAATAGACATAGCAGTTGTCGGGCCAGAATTGTTAAAAGAAATGGAAGAGAAAATGGAAAAGATAATGTAGAATTTAAAGGTTGCCCGGGATAGGCAGAAAAATTATGCACACACGAACATAGTTTTCATATATTTTAAAGTAGGAGAACATGTGTTCTTACAAGTAAATGAAATGAGAAGTTTAATAATATTAGGAAGTTTCCCGAAGTTATAACATCCAGTTCCACTAAACACACTTATACTAACTTATTCTTTGAGGACACTTGCGAGAAAGTAATCCGGTTATGACACATTATAATTATGCTTTTCTTATGAGTTATATTATTATGTCATTGTGAGTATATGTTAAATTCTAGATGTATATATGTATCGACAGGTATTATTAATGAGTTTCCCTTAGTGTGTAGGATACATGAAAGGTTAACGATGCTGATAGAATCAATGAACTTCCTTGGACTTGAGATTTATTCAGGGAGTGGACTTGTATTTCGTTTTAGTTTTGAGTATTGACTTAAATGTATATATGATGATTTTAGTATGGATGTTATGTATAAGGATTATTGAAAATGTTTTTGTTAGTGGATGCACACTCAACGATGCTTGTTAATACAACTCACATAAGGAGTAAAGGGGTCATGCACAAAAACCAAACAATTGAGAGAGACACGTGACCACATCCTTGTCACATCCTACTAGCACTTTCACCATGAACCAAACTGTAGGTTAATGATTACCTAATTTGAGAGGTCCACAATATCATGAGGGAATACTGAGACAGTCACTCATGATGAATTCTTAAGGGCACGCAATAAGGTGGAATCATTATTCCTTAAAAAACCCTTAGTCTCTCACAAGGTTGACCGAGTGGAGTGTTGACTCCAAGTGTTGGGAAAACTTCCAAAATTGGTCATAAGCAAGTGACACCCTTGGAGCATGGAGATGTGTCTTGAAGGACACGTCACATAATCAAATATGAGTAATAAAAATCTAGAAGGCTTAGAAAATAAAAATAAAATACTTAGAATTTTTTAGAAAGAGCATGCAAATGATTATTAAATTAAAAATAATAAAATAATAAAGAGTCTAAGTCTACAAGTAAAACCAGAAAAGGGGAATAAAAGAATTAGACTAGAAATTTAATTGAAAGAAGAAATAAGAATAAAATTGAGTAAATGCACATGTGTGCATGAAAATAATAAAAACCATTTATAAATAAAAATAAAATAAAACATGAAAGAATAGGTTGTCTAGATAGAGTGGCATCTTGAGTCAATCTACCACTAATCCTAACTAAAAGAAGAATCATATTTCAACTCAAACTTAAAACTAGTTAGGGGACACAAAATAAATGAGGGGTTGGGGAATAAGGGACAACTAAGAGAAAAAATAGGAGCACATTGGGGAATGTGAGGGAGTGTCATTGAGAATTTTTCTATAAAAGAAATAGAGAATAAAAGAAATGGATCTCACTTTTGTTAGCCAATTTTTTTTTTTACTAAGTTTTACTTGTGAGAGTTGGAATTTCAAGACTTGTAAAGAGTGGAAGCTCTTCATTGTGAGGAAAGTTTGGGTGCTATTGGTTCTGACTTTTGTATGTGGTCCATTTTAAGCTCAGGGAGTTAAGGTGGAAGACATTGACTGCAATCATTGTAAACGATATTTGATATTTATTTATATTGTTGTACATGTGTATATATATTTGGATGAATATTGAATTAAAAGGATTGTTTCTATTTTCTTATAGAAAATTCAAAGGCACATGGGCCTACAAATATAACTAAATATTGATTGTAAATAATGTAAGGTTTAGACATGTTTAAATTAATTAGTCGAATAAGTGAAGATAGTCGCCATCCATATCTGCAATATTTATCCGTTAATGAAACAAGTGATGATTGATACGCTATAATAGTTAGATCCTTTTTCTTCATAAATTACAATACTAATTCAGATCTGCAATTTAATTCAATTCTATTAGATTTACATCTTATTTCTGCGTATTACACTAACATAAGGAGAAAATATGTCGTACTGAAATTAAGAAAATATATAAATATATTTGTATACCTGTGCAAAGATCATTTGAGCGATAGGTTTCTTCCTGTTGTTTGCGTGACTGATAAGAAAATAAGTTATAGTAATTTCTCTGGTTAAATTATCCTTGTTATTTTAGTATAAACAAATCGATTTACTGGTATGAAAATAGTTCTTGCTTGGAAGATCTGAAGTTCTGGTAGTCGCCTTTGCTTTCATGAATTAAAAAAAGTGCCAGAACCCTAGTACTACATACGACATTTATCATTATTGATTCACAAGGACAATTACACAAACACAGAAAAGGGGCAGGCGATCTTTAAGCCACTCTTATTCTCTGCAATGACCTCCCAACTAAACTCTCTGCCGTTCACAAATTACAGGTTTTGTACCTTATTCCGAAATTGCGAATGGGACAGAATTACGACGCGAGTGTCGTAGTTTAATTGCATCAAATATAATTCTAGTCCAACCATACGCTGAGAGAACTACTTCTGTCGATGCAAGATTGTCTTCTTCATCAAATCAGTTTAGAACTCGGTGCACCGAGTTCAAGAAGTGAAGCGCCAATCTGGCTGGCAGAAAAATCCCTGCTGAAGAAGTTATCTACTAAGTTGACCTAGAAAACATTATGACCGTAATAGATATTCACACATGTGTCCTTGGTATAGTTAATTCTATACTATGAACATTGTAGTTATACATGACTTACTTGTATCGTAGAATGAAATAAATCATTGTGGGACTCCATTAATGTCTATTATGGAATGATAATAAGGAACGTTTTCCACACTTAAATTTAATAAAGATCTTAGAAACATCCTTAGAAAAAAGCTTAACATTGTCTTATACAAAGCCTATTGTTTTGGATATGTATAAGGGTTGATGTTGGATCGATTGTATACATATATATTCATCCTATATTATATTAATAAGCCTATGGGTTAGATAATACATCTCACCTAAATGATCATTGAAAACTATGATTGAAAAATAAGAATTACCATTAGATGAATGATAACTTTTGTTTTTTAATATAGGGTATTGTTTTAATTTAATATTTAGTTGTCAATTATTAAATTGAAATGGTTGTAAGTCATTATACTAGTACTTATTCATATTGGAATGATTGTTCTTAGTTTATGTTATGCATAAGGATTGTAGCGTTTATGTTATGCATAAGGATTGTAGCGATTGTAATACTTGAATTAAGAAGGTTTAGTCGTTATATCTCAAAGAATCATTATTCATATTAAGGATGCTAAATGAAGATTAGTGACTAATTAACATTGCATAGATGTAAATTAGATTTTTGGGCAATAGAAATTTCAATAATAAGTGTATTGTGAAGAAGATGAATTTTAACAAGCATAAATTTTTTTCTTAGGTTTAGTTTACAATATAGATATTTTTTTCTCCTCATACTTAAACCTTGTTGTAAGTTAACACTCGATAAGGAATGATGTTATTTAATTTACTTTGTCTACTATGACTATCACTTCATTTAATTTACCCTTTCTTATGTAATGTCATATTCACTCAAATTTTATTTAATTTGATTTACAAAACAAATTTTTAATCATATATATATATTAACAACTTGTAGTATTCAATTACAATATGTCCTATGGAGGGTATGTTGCATATGGTATTACAAAGAGGTTCAACCCTGTGACATTAGACTCTTACACCTTCCACTGTCTTATTTTAATAGTTAAATATGTTTCGCTAATAAAATTTTGAAATAGTCCATGTAGATAATAATGGTTAGAGGACGCAAGATGAGTAGGCATTGTGGTGTGGGAGGAAGAGGTATGCTTCCTCCGAGTGTATCCACGTGAGAGGGATCTAACCCTTAGGGAGATGAGAAGACTATTGGGCAGAGGAAGTTATTGTAGGAGATGTGGTAGGTATGATGAGATCCTTCCACAGGATGTCACACGTGTTCATCAACTGCCTGGATAGAGATGAGGGAAGAGCATCTATGTCAAGTGAAGGTTCACATCGCACTCTAGTAGGTAGTAGTAGTATACACAAAGTACTCAAAAAATTGAAATTTCCTAAGTTCTAGGGTGTCATAGATGACTTAGCCGCTAAGGCATGGCTAAAGAACATGGCGATGTGATTTTCACTATGTGATTACACCTCCAACATGAAAGTCTGCATGCCAGTATTTCAGGTAAAGGAGAGTGCTCTTTTTTGGTGGAAGACACTCCTACCTCAACTAAACAGGGTCCTTGAAGACGTGTCATGAGAATTGTTCAAGGAATGATTATGAAAGAGGTATGTATCTATGAATTCATTGAGTGCCAACTTAATGAGTTTAACTCCTTATGACAGGGTAGTCGTACGATACTGGAGTAAGAGGTCGGATTCATGGAGCCACTGAGATATGCTCCACATATGATCATCGAGAAAATAAAAGTTAACAAGTTTTTGTTCAGCCTCAACTTCAACATTCTTGCGAAAGTGAGGATCTTAATTCCTTAGACGTTTCATGATGTAGTTCATAAGACCCTAATTGTTGAGGAAGAGATGAATAGTGGGGTCGAGGGAAGGAATCCTTCCAGAAAGAAAGGATATGCGCCACCTAGAGCGTCGCAACATTAGACACTAGACAAACACACTTCTCGGCACCGTGATACACCTAGAGGACCTGTATTCTCAACACCACATTGATAGAATCCTCCGCAGAAGACTCGTTATAGAGGACCAAAACACCAACACCAACAACATCGTCCATAGAATTAGTAGTAGTTTATACCTGGTCCACATAATAGACCATCACAACAGACTCTTAGGCCAATAATTTCTACTTTTGGGACTAGGAGCACCAAATTGAAGAATGAATGTTGAACATGTGGAGAGACACATTATGAGATAGAATGTCCTATTGAGAAGTGAAAAATTTTCGTATCAACACGACCAACTAAATTTGGAGAGTTCCGCAAGGCCCACAGGATACATACAACGATGAATAACCACTAGGCCGAGCATCAATCAACCATTCTTGAGATGTTAGGTATGATCGTCGATCAACATTTTAGTATTGTAATAGATCAAGGAGCCACTGGAAGTTTTATACCTAGTGTTGCGCTTAAAAGAATTAAGGTGAAGGTATTCAAACAAGACAGGTTTAGACTTGTGAAAATAGCATTTGGTGCCAAGCAAAAGGTTGGGGAAAAGTTCAAGGATTGTAACATTAACTAGGGTGACTTTGTGAGAAGTGTAAACCTATATGTTACAATCTTGGGATGTTACGATATAGTGATCGGGATGGATTGGTTAGAATAACACTATGCAATACTAACTGTAATACAAAACGATTAAGTTTAACAGATGATTTGGGCCAAAGTAGAATAACTCTAGGAAGAAACGAGGGAGTGTCGTTGAGATTTATTTATTCCTTACAATTACAGAAAAGTATGATAAAGGGGTGTAAGTTATATGCCATCTTAGTGCTTAATGAAAAGGGGAACCTAGAAGGATTAGAAAATCTTCCTATAGTATCAGAGTTTTCTGACGTATTTCTAGAGGAATTACTAGGTTTTCCATAAGAAAGAGAATTGGATTTTACCATAAATCTGAAACCTCGAACTGAACTTATTGCAAGAAATCCATACTCGATGTCGACACTAGAACTGTAGGAGTTCAAAATGAAATTAAAGGAGTTTCTAGACTTGGGACTTATAAATCCAAGCATGTCACCATGGGGTTCTCCAGTTATTTTTGTGAGAAAGAAGGATGGATCATGGAGACTTTTTATTGACTATCTTCAACTAAAAAAAACCACAATCAAGAATCAATATATGTTACCAAGAAGAGATGATTTATTTGAAGAGATAAAAGGAGAAACAGTTTTTCAAAGATTGACTTTAGATCGGGATATCATGAGTTTTGAATTAAGGAAGAATATATCCCTAAGACCGCATTTAAGAAGAGATTCACATACTATTAGTTTATTGTTTTACTGTTAAGATTGACTAATTCCCCTGGCGTATTTATGAGTTTTATGAATAGGGTATTCCGCAAATACTTGGACAAGTTTGTATAAGAATTCATCGACGATATACTGATTTATTCTCTGGAAAAAAGAGAGCATGAGGAACACTTGATATTGGTTTTACAGTGTCTAAGAGAAAACAAGTTGTACATGAAGTTGTCGAAGTGTTCTTTTTACAATACTAAGATTCATTACTTGGGACATATTATATCTGGAGAAGGTATTGTTGTGGATCCAATGAAGGTAGAATCTATTATGGAATGGCCAGAACTGAAAAGCATACAAGAAGTACGTAGATTTATGGGGTTAGCAGGTTATTATTGACGCTTCATCGAAGGTTTTTCGAAGATAGAAAATCCAATTACGAAATTGTAGAAAAAAAAACCAAGAAATTCATATGGTCAGAGAAATGCACGGAAACATTTCAAAATATTAAGGAGTTGTTAAAAACAACATTCATACTAAAGGTTCATGATATTGACAGGGAATTCTTAATATGCAAGGACGCATCCAAGGAAGGTTTAGGGGGAGTGTTGATGCAAAACAGTCGATTGATCGCTTACATTTCAAGAAAATTAAGAAGGCATGGAGACAATTATGAAACACTTGATTTGGACTTATTAACAATTGTATACGCCTTACAAGTTTGGAGACATTATTTGATTGGATGAAAATTTGAATTAAAGAGAAATCACACTAGATTGCAACATATTCTTACTCAGAGTGACTTGAAATCACGACAAAGGTGTTGGTTAGAACTATTTAGCAAATACAAATTTGAGATTACTTACATTAAAGAAACGGTGAATAGAGTAGCATATGCATTGAGTTGGAGACCACACATATTCTCGGTAATACCTCTTAAGATGAATCTTCGAGAAAATATTTCATCTTTATCGATTGACGATGATTGGTACAAGGAAGTTAAGGATAATATTGGACAATATACCATGATGGTACCAAGGTATGACGATTATTCATATGAAAACAATGAATTGTTGAGGTATAACAGTAGAATTTATGTACCGTCTAATGACAAATTAAAAAGTTTGATTTTAAGTAAAGATCATTGAGTAATATACATGGATCATCCCCGAGTCACGAAGATGAAGGCAGACCTTAACTATTTATTCTTATGGAAATGAATGAATACTAACATAGTTAATTATGTGGCAAGATGTCTCAAATGTCAGTAAGTGAAGGTTGAGCATAAACATCCAGCAGGATCATTACACCCAAACATGATTCCGGAATCGAAATGGGAAGTCATTTCGATGGATTTTATTGCCAGATTTCCATTGATGGAAAAGAGACACGATTCAATTTTTTTATTCATTGACACTCTAACGACGAGTGCACACTTTATACCAGTACATACAATCTTTCAAAGACCAAAAATAACTAGATTTTTTGTTTGAGAGATTGTGAGGTTAAACGGTGTACCAAGAAAGATCATATCCGATCGAGCATCGATGTTTAATGGACGATTTTGGACTAGTTTCCACCAGGATTTGGGAACACAATTTAATTTTAGCACAACATATCACCCTGAGATAGATGGTCAAAATGAAAGGACGAATTAGATTTTAGAGGATATGTTGTGTATGTATGTAATGTATCAAGAGAGACACTAGGAATAATTCTTACCATTAGTAGAATATGTGTACAAAAATAGTTATGAGAGTTTGATTAAGATGACACTATTTGAGTTTCTTTATGGATGACTATGTTAAACACCTCTAAGTTGGGATCAAATAGAGGATAGGCTCTTTGTGGGACCAGAAGTGATCCAAGAAATGGAAGAACAAATGCGAACAATAAAACAAATAATTAAGGAAGCGCAAGATTGACAGAAGAGTTGTGTTGATGCACATCGCATTGACTGCAGTTATGAGGTTGGAGATAGAGTTTTCTTGCATGTAAAACTGCATAAGAGTTCGATCAAGTTTAGAAAGGGTGATAAAATCTCTCTTAGGTTTGTGGGACCTTTCTAAGTTGTGGAAAAGAAAGGACCCATGGCTTACCGACAAGACTTTCCTGATTATTTGAGGCATATGTGTGATGTATTTCATGTATTTATTTTGCGATATTATATTTTAGATCTGTCACATGTCATTAAATTCATTTCTTTGGAGGTGTCAAACGAGGGTGCTCTCATGACGGAGCCAATCTGCATTATATACCATCACACTTGAAAACTACGATGTCGAATAGTTGATCATTTCAAGGTCCCGTGGGACAGTTATAGTCCACACTCGACTACTTGGGATGATGCATATGAGATGTGTCAACAATCAACTTATTTGTTTGATAGATTAGATATGTAGATCTGTGCCAAATAGATTTATTTCTACCATTATTGACATTTTACAAACTTTGGGACGAAGTTTAAAACAAGAGGGAGTGTATGTAACATCTAGTTCCACTAAGCACACCTATACTAACTTATTCTTTGAGGGCACTTGTGAGCAAGTGATTCGGTTATGATACATTATGAATATTTTTTTCTTATGAGTTATATTATGATGTCACTGTGATTATATGTTAAATTATAGATCTATATATGTATCGAATGATATTATTGATGAGTTTCCCTGATTGTGTAGGATACATGACATGTTGATGATGCTGATGGAATCAACAAACTTCCTTGGACTCTAGATTGAGTGAGGGAGTGGACTTGTATTTAGTTTGAGTTTTGAGTATTTATTTACATGTATATATGATGATTTCAGTATGGATGTTATGTATACAGATTATTGAAAGTGTTCTTGTCACTGAATACAGGCTCGATGATGCTTGATAATCCGACTGACATAAGGAGTAAAGGGGTGATGCACATAAACCACACAGTTGAGGTAGAGGTGTGGCAACATCTCTGTCACAACCTACTAGGACTCTCGCTGTGAACCGACCTGTAGGTTAATGAATACCTAGTTCGGTAGGTCCACAGTGTTGTGAGGGAAGACTAAGACAATCACTCATGTTGAATTCTAAGTGGTGCGCAATAAGGAAGAATCTTTATTCCTTAGACAACTTGTAGTCTCTCACAAGGTCCACATAATGGAGTGTTGACTCCAACTGTCGGCAAAACTTCCAAAACTATTCAAAAGTGAGTGGTGCCCTTGGAGCATGGAGGTGTGTCTTGAAGGGCACGTCTCATAATCAAATGTGAGTAATAAAAATCTAGAAGGCTTAGAAAATAAAAATAAGATACTTAGACTTTGTTAGAAAGAGCAAGCAAATGATTATTAAATAAAAAACAAGAAAATAACAAAGATTCTAAGTATAAAAAGGTTTGTTTAAGTAAAACCATAAAATGGGAATAAAAGAATTAGACTAACAATTTAATTGAATGAAGAAATAAGAATAAACTTGGGTAAATTCACATGTATGCATGAAAATAACAAAAATGATTTACAAATAAAAATAAAATAAAACATGAGAGAATAGGTTGTCTTACATAGAGTAGCATCTTGAGTCAATCTACCACTAATCATAATTAAAAGAAGACTCCTATTCAAACTCAAACTAAAAACTAGTTAGGGGACACAAAATATATAAGGGGTTGGGGAACTAAGGGAAAACTAAGAATAAAAATATGAGCACATTGAGGAATGTAAGGGAAAATGCCTCAATAAATAAAATAAAAAAAGAATTAACATGTACAACTTGGAGAGAGTATGACACATGTAATAGTCGGTGAATAATCTTTTATTTAAATTATTAAAAAATAATTATTTGTGAATGAGAACATGTGTCATTGAGAATTTTTCTATAAAAGAAATATAGAAGAAGAGAAATGGATCTCACTTTTTTTATTATTGTTATGCTGCCAAATTTCTTCTTATTTGTGAATAAGGACATGTGTCATTGAGAATTTTTCTATAAAAAAAAATTCTTGAATAAGTTTTACTTGTAAGAGTTGGAATTCCAAGACTTGTAAAGAGTGAAAGATCTTATGTGTGGGGAAAGTTTGGGTGCTATTAATTTTTATTTTTGTGTGTGGCCCCTTTGCAGATTACGGGGTAAAAGAGAAAAAAAATACCCCTAATATTGGATGAGAAGTACTAATGAAGTCCTGGAATTGAAAAACAAATACAAGAGGGACGCTTCAAGAAAAAGGTTGACTGTAATCGTTTCATTGTAAACAATATTTGATATCAACCATTAGATTATTTATATTCTTGTACAAATATATATATATATGTGTGTGGGGATGCATATTGAATTAAAATGATCGTTTCTATTTTTTTTACATAAAATTGAAAGGCACGTGTCCTTACGGATGTAACTAAATATTGATTTATAAATAATGTAAGGTTTAGATATGTTTAAATTCATCATTCGAATAATTCAAGATAATCTTGATCCATATATGCAATATTTAGTTGTGGATGAAACAAGTGAGGATTGATACGTTGTAATAGTTAGATCCTTTTTCTGCATAACTTACAGTACTGATTCACATATGCAATAAGGAGACAATTTGTCTTACTGAAATTAAGAAAAAATATAAATATATTTTTATACGTGTGCGAAGATCATTTCAGCGATAGTTTTCTTCCGTTGTTTGCGTGACTGATAAGAAAAAGAAATTATAGTAATCACTATGGTTAAATTATCCTTGTTATTTTAGTATCAACAAATATATTTACTGGTATCAAAATAGTTCTTTCTTGCAAGATCGTATTCTATCATCCGAAGTTCTGGTATTCGCCTTTGTTTTCATAAATTAAAAAAATGTCAAAACCCTAGAACTAGACACAGAATTTATCATTTTTTATTCACAAGAACAATTACACAGACACAGAAAAGAGGAGGCAGGTGATCTTTAAGTCACTCTTATTCTCCGCAACAACCTCCCAAATAAACTCTATGTAGTTCCCAAATTACAGGTTTTGTATCTTCTTCCCACATTGCGAATGGTACAGAATTACGTCGCAAGTGCTTTAGTTTAATTGCATCAAATTTAATTCCAGTCCAACCATCCACTGTGAGAAATATTTATGTCGATGCAAGATTATCTGCTTCATCAAATGAGCTTAGGACTTGGTGCACCGAGGTCATGAAGTAAACCGCGAATATGGATGGCAGAAAAATCCCTCCTTAAGAAGTTATCGACTAAGTTGACCCAGAAAACATTGAGAAGGTTTTAGAGCTTATTATTGATGCCAAACTGCCATGCAATTCTTCATTGGATGAGGTGACTCCCTGGTTAAGCACAACTTGATTGCCACACGATGCTCATAAATTGCTCGTCTCTTTCAGCCTGCTTTCTTTGCACAACTCATTGATCAATGCACTAAATGAATGTTTGGTCGATAACCTCTTTCCACCTTTTATTAACGAGTATTATAATCTTGGAGTTTAATCCTAAAACCCTTATTATGAAATGTTTAAGAACTACAACACCTCGTCTATCTCTTTCACTAGGGTACAGACCTTAATCATAAGTGATTTATCTAAGCCTTCACAACTATGTGGGTTAATCAAGTTTAATTAATGCTTATGTAGATATAATATGTGGCTACCACCAAGGAATGCAATATGCTAATTGTATTTTTTTGCTTTATTAATAAAAATGTGATGTTAGCTGCTAAGGGGACATGGACAAGAGATGGGGGATGAGTTAATACACAAGAGAGAGGAGTGTCTAGGATAATGGCCAAGAGGGGTCCGAGTGGTAAATATCCATGTATATTAATTTAACTCATTTTCCTGAATTTGTTATTTGTATATGAGCCTTCCCATTTATGATTGAGTGTTCTCAAAGCCAATCATTGAATACATGTAAGAGGGTGGGTGTGAGTGGTCACATCCCAAATTTATTAGGCACATGGGGGTTGAGTACAATCATATTAGGGAAGAGTGTGAGTCAAGAAAGGAAAGTTGAAGAGACAAATTCGTATGGGTTGGGACAACAATTTTTAGTTAGTCAAGTTTGTGCATGGGAAACAAGGAGAGAGAAAGAAACAAAGCTTGAAGTTGATGAAGCCATGGAGGGAGAATTATAGAGAAAGATGGAGATTAATTGAGAAAAAATCGAGCTGGAAAACTTAAGAGGTAGGTTGTGAGGCTTTAAGAGGGAACTCCTTGGTGAGTTGCACTAAAACACCAAGTGTTTGTTGTTGGTTTGATGATAGTTTTCCAAGTGACAGTTTCCCTTGAGCTCTCAGGTGAGAGATTTCTAGTTGCATGTGCCAGAGAGACCTTGATAAAAGAATGAGATGCTGATAAAAGAATGGGATGCCCGAGGGACTGAGATTAGTGAAGGGGTACATTCCTTAGGTTGGATAGGTCAAGAGGAAGAGAGCTAGTGGAAAATCGGGATAGCTATAAGATAATATCATTTGGATTGATAGTTTTATGAGCTGTGAGTGGACTGTGAGAGATCACCCTCTTTTGTGGATTGATAGCCTTAGCTCGTGGGTGACTCATTGTCGATATTTGGAACATATAGTCTATGGTTGGGTGGAACATCTGTCCCAAGTAGATGCTTTCACATCTGTTGTGAAACCATAAGTGG
>ML777873.1:441363-477328 GCA_009831015.1 Picea engelmannii
AATCCATCCACCTCTTATATACAGGCACTTAATTGACCTAAAATTAAACATGTATACATAGGCATTCTAACCAAAAACATGTACAATGATCTTAAAAATTTATATTTTTGGCAGCAGTTCCAACCAGTAAACTCTCATTCCCTCTCATCCCTACACAACCCAAAGAAATGAACCCTGTTTTTTGCCATGCAGTCCCTCAGGTTGTTCCACTTCTCTCCAGGGCTCCTGCATTCGGCCACAAAGTTTCAGAGTTGTGGCTTCAAGAAATCTAGTTGCAACAAGTCCACTGGACTTTCTTCATTCCATGCCTTCATCATTGACTTCGATTTCCTTATCGTGTTATTTTTTCAGTGAGCTTCCAACTTCAATAACTGACATCTCATCTATATTATAAAAATATAGTCATCATGAGATATTTTTATAACAATTTCAATCATAATTATCAAATATGTTTTATACACGAAAACATAGTTTCAAAGCATGAGATTTCTTCTCATAATTCGTTTGGCTCTTGTGGTTGGAGGCATTAATATTTATTATGGCTTATAGCAATTCCATACCCAATAACATTATTCATGAAATTTTCTCAACCTTCAATCATCTAAACCAATTGTTAGCATAATCATGTAATCCCGATTCGTATTCGAAACTATGAATTTCTCAAATATGTTTTATATAGGAAAATAAAATTCAGAGACCTGAGGATTTTTCTCATAATGCTTGGCTCTGCAACTATAGATATCACTCTTTATTATGGGATTACATCCCTGCCATATCCAATACCATTCTACCTGCACTTTCCTCAACCTTCACTCAACCAAACAAGTTGTCACTATCATGCATATGTATATTTTCATGGAAACAATTACAAAAATTCATAAAGTAATCTTAGAATTGTTTAGAAAAGAAATTCAATCACTCTCACTAATCCAATTATCACTCGAATGAACCCATCATTCTTTACACATGTATTATCAGTCAATATTTTATTTCTTCTATCCATCAATATTTCCATTACTATGTTTCCTTGACAAAGTTTTTCCATATTATATAACTACTCTCACATGCAATTTCTTTGTTGCATTATCTAACAGAGTTTTTTCAACTTCATGAGTTAGAAATACTTATGTTATCATAATCATTTCTGTTTTATATAATATATACACGCATTCACCAAAATGCATTCCATAATTCCTGTAAAAGTTTAATAGTTCCAAAAAGTGAGTTCAGAATTCTAACAAACAACATTCCAATCACCTTCAACTAGTATATTCATATTAGATATAATGCATCTATCCATCATTATGCATTTTCCACACCACAAGCTTTTCATAATGCAACAATTAATTACTAAATAAAACGACAATCAATGTGTCAATACCCATGGCCACAACTACACAATGCATCCATGCATTGACTACATAATACCGCATAACTATGTCATGCATTCACCGAGGTGAGTTGGAAGGTCTAGTAAACGCCTCAACATATCATCCACAAACTTCCTACTTCTTGCTTGACTATTTGGATACCTTCCTTTTCAACCCAAACAAAACACTAAGAATATAATTCTTAAGTGCTCTTCAGTGTCAGAAAAGAGGTTGCAATCCAAATGTCAACTATACAACAGATACCATTGAGCACTCACATAGCTTTATAGCCCTTCCATATCCAACCATCTCATGGTCTTACACTTGACTAGCTTTATAGATATTCATTGTTATATCAAGAGTATGTCTCCTGACTTGATCTAGTTATGATACCATAATCAATCATAACACAATATGCAACTAAAAATCTATCTAAATGCATTCTAACATCAATAACAACTACATACTCTAGGTCTTTCGCCATTACATAATCGATTTAAATCTTGAAGAATTAACTGAGGGAATTTCTAACCTTAATTCCCTTCAACATAGAAGCAACAAATACTTACCTTGATGGTGGTTATTAACCTACTTTATGCTACCCAGTCAAATGATATTTGTAGAAGCTCATAGACTTCCTCCTTCATCATTTTGATCACTATTCCTACCACTCTCATAGGTATTCAAATAGATGAAAATCATAAGCAACAACAACATCCACATCGTTAACCATGCTATATCATTTTTATTGCATACATAATCCATCATTAGTCATATTCAATTTTCATAACATCATTATTTCATAATAACAATCTATTCTAAGTTTTCAAGAATGTTATATGCATATCCAAGCATGTGCATATGCACAATGCACATCTATATGCACCAAGCATTCACTGTCAGCATTCCAACTAATGCATATGCATTTTAACTTCATTGCATGCCTCATGCACTCTAGTGGATTTTTGTTTCAATTCACTTATTTATTTATTTATTTATGTTGTAGTTGGTTTTCCCTAAATTCCTATAGATCCTTGATGCCTTGTGTGCTTTGATTCCTCAATTGCACTCTTGTTCCCTGGCCTAAATACTTTCTAGTCAAGTTTCACTTGGAGATTCTACAATCCAACCATTGTACTCAATCTGTAGTAGCTCCTTTTGGGTAGCCATATCCAACTTTACCTTTACGAAACATTTCATCACCCTTTCATACTTATACCATTCCCAATGGAAGTTTATTTTCATTCAGTGACACTTTTCAAGTGAAAGAGCATTCATTTTTCTATATCAAATTTCTCTGCATTGGAATCCTGCTTCCACTGTAAACTTTGATATCTGAAGTGAACCTCTTAAGACATTTGTTTTCTTCCACATCAAGCTTACAATTGTCTACACATTTCTACCTTCAAGGATATGGAACCTTACTTTTCCCTTATATGCCCATCAATGAATTTTTTAACCTGCTAGCTTCATATCCTATGTGAGGATTATTTCATTTGTTATACCTGAAATTTATTCATATTATGTGGTTGTTGACTAACACTTTTGTTCCACTATTCTTTATTTCTTTATCCACTTTCCATTACTTTCCCTGTAGTTCCTTATTGCCTCAACCAACTTCTGCAAGAGTTTTCATGCTTTCATGACTATGATATCCAATCCTAGACTAGAATTGATCCAAATAAATCTCTAATCCTACAAAATAGTTATCCAAATTAGAATAATTCCAGGTCAGTCTCCTTTGATCCAGCTTTCTGACGACTATATTATTTCCTGAATATGATATCTGAGCTGAAATTTATGGCTTCCCGAAAAGTCACTTTCACCCCTTTTTTTGTTTTGCAACAAGATCTTGTCGAATATTCCACAACCCCTTTAACTAGTACACAATTCGAATTTTTCACAGGTGCTTCTTGCAAACCACTTTCCGTGTGACCATAGCTCAAAACCACGAGCTTAATTACTCTTTAGCGGCTTCCTATGTATTATTCTACACATGAGCTTGTTCGAGCAGAATATATGAGGGATTGGTTACTTCTAGGACCTTCACGCATCTAATTAACCCTTTTACCTTATCATGAGACCAGCTCTTGGGACCAAGTCCTCTGGATTTCATCCTTCGACTATTCTCCCTTTTCAATCTTCGATTTCTCCCAGATTTAAACTTCGCCGAACCCTTCTATCAACTCCATTAGAACAACAGACGTTCGAGATTTGATCTCCCATTGAATGGATGGTCCCAATCCATCCAGAGGCTTCAACGAGATCAATAACCACAACTTAATCAGGCATTCGGGAAATTTACACTCTTGAGTCATTCCACTTCCACGAGTGACAACCGTCGAAGTACTTACCATGTCCTTCTACTATTTACTCATATGATTAGGACTTAATCAATCATTGGGACAAATGGTCCTTAAACAATTCAGGACATCGGAGCTTTGGGACTCTAGGACCTTTCCTCCTGAGTCATTTCACTTCCCCAAAGTGATAACTATCAAAGTACTTATGCAATCCTCCTACTTCTTGATCCAACAGTCAAGAAAGGTCCCAGAGAGGTCTTAGATCGATGATTTGTGTGCATTTGTGAATTCGGTCTTTGGCACTATTCACTGGTAGAGACCTTGGACACCCCTAGAGGCCATATTCTCAGAGATGATAGGGCATGCTAATGTCACCAATGGTTATGTGTACCCTTGGCATACGTTCAATGTGTCACTAAAAAATGAACAAGTTAGGGTATAAAAGATACTTAATCTAGGTGACACATGTCCCCACATGGAACCCATGTTGCATGGCCTATGACACGTCATCCATCAACAAATGATATTCATTCCTCCTTTATAGATCTAATGGTTTTCATGATTTCATGGAGTGCGAATTTACACTTCACAGTTTCGACACATCAGGGCTTCCACACTTTAGGGCTTTCATCTGTAACATACCCAGTAATCTTCGATGTGGGAAATTTCCAACGTCCAGAAACTTCCCTAACCTTCCATAATTGCTATATCCGATGGTCATCATTGCTCTCGAACTCTTTCTCTCGATCTAACGGTTGATGGGGAATTTGGGACTTCAGCGCTCCGACACTCTGGGTTATAGCAGTCCTAAAAGGTTCAATTATCTCGGAGTTAAACTTCCCAAAGTAGTCACCACCGGATGACCACGATCAACAATTGAGATTTCCCCTGAGCCTCCTATCAGAATCGACGATCAACGAGACTTCACAACTTCGGCCTTCGACATTCCAAGCTTAGCATTCCTACCATAATCGTTGAAGCAACACAGTTCCAGAGTTATTCATCTCCCTCTTGGCTTTGATCGACGACTGACAATCGACAAGATTGATCTGATAGTTGTGACTTAATATTTCCCAACCTTTGGTTTCTCCTTTATGAGACGACCCTCATTCACCTGCCTTCCAATCTAACGATCCAAAAATCCTTCATCCCATGGTTGTGATCACTCTCAAAAAAACAGGGGACGGTTACGATTGCACGATCCTTTACAAGGATCTTTGTTTGCATGATGCTTTGACGTCTACATGATCCTACAACTCCATCTCTCCTGAGCTTTACGATTTCAAGTTCATATTCGATCATAACCATAAGACTGTGTCCAACAGATCCAACCCATACCAACTCGATGTTTCAACCTATATATTTGACACCATTCTATAATGTACCTAGCCACTCACAGGTTGGACACGATACCAATTTGTAACATACCCATCCACCCACAGGCTGGGCACGATACCAATTTGTAATGTACCCAGCCACCCATAGGATGACCAATCTACTCCAAAAATGCATTTTTGAACTGATCTAATAACATTTAATCCGAAATCAAGAATGAAAGATCCACATGCGTTAAACAAGATCCATGCTACAACATAAAATAAATAAATAGTGTGCCATGCACAACAAATAACCAACAAACATGCACATTATAAATACATATCTCAGAGATAATTAAATACACAATGGAATATATATTATACACAAAACACATGACAAATATAACTTATCTTTTCAAGTAAAGATTCACCAACTAGCTGCAGACCAAGGACGATCCTCCCAACCATAGACACTAATGTTCTTTTACTATCAACAACAAGCCACCCCTGAAACAAGCCACCCCTGAGCCAGGGATATGAATCCACAAGGACAGGTCCTAGGCCAAATATGAAACACACAATAGTTTGCTAACTAGCTCTCAGGTTTCCCAACCACACAAAAAATCCAAATTTCCATCTCTCTTTCCCCCTTAGCCTTCACAACCCAAAGAAATGAATACCTTTCTCTGCCATGAATTCCTTGAGGCTGTTCCGTTTCCCTCCATGGCTCTAGTGCTATTGATCAGGAAATCTCCCTGCTTGAAACTCCAATGATTCTCAGTTGTGGAAAGTTCTTTCTGAACCGTCATCAATCTCATGCACACAGGCATCCATTCCCTCATGGAATGATCAATAATTTATTACAACTATCTAGCAATGGATCTCCTCTTCCATCCATTTGTTTCCATGCTCATACCAAGAGCACATGAATTAACAAGAATGAGGCTCCAAAAATGGAAGAGTGAGAAGGGTATAATCATGATTGAATAAGAACAAGTGAACCCAAAACAATGAAAGAGTGAATGAAGAAGAAGAAGAAGAACCCCCAAACCATGCAAAAATAGCCCACAATGAATTTTTATATAATTACAAGAACCAAGAACCACATGGCTTGATGCAATAGATCCTTAACTATAGAAACACACGAGTGCCCTGTAGCTACAAGGGCACGGTTCAACACAGAGAAACAACCAGGCTACACATAAGGGAAAAAAATGCAAGTCAATCTCACACATATTATTTTATTCCATTGAAATAAAAACTGAAAGAAATGAGCCAAATGCTCTCATACCTCAAAACATGACACTCAGGTCCTCATAAACCTTCTGAATTACAGTTTCAACTCGCACCCACTAAAAAACAGAAAACAATGAAAAACAAAAAAACGCAAAAAGAAAAAGAAAATATTCCCTCATTTCCTAGGACTAGCCTTTTTAAAATCTAGGTCCGGAGAAGACGTCGTCGTGTTCAGTGGTGCTTATATCCACTCGGAGTGCTCCCACCAGTCATGGATTGAACAACCATTATGTTTCGATTCCTATGCTCTTCATCATCCTCCTCTTCTTTTAAAATTTTAGAACCTCCTAGTTCCAGGTCCCCTGCTGTAACCTCTTGGTTGTTCTCAAGTAACTCTACTTCTCTGATCCAAGAGTTGTAGGAATGAGACAGTCCTTCCCACTTAACTAGATAAATATTATAAGCCTTGGAGAATGTAGTGCCTAGTTTCATGTCAAACACATGTTAAACTTTTTCCCTCTTCTTCTTGGGTAAAAGTTTGGTCCAGTCCCCCCCTCCATCATGTTGATCATTAATTGATTGGTCTTCATTGGCCTCTTTGCTTGACTCAGTCGATAGCGAATAAAGATCAACCACGTTGAAAACAAGACTGATGTCTAAGTCTTCTGGTAGATCCATTAGGTAGGCGTTGTCATTTATCCTTCTCTTAATTTTACAAGGACCAAACTTCCTAGGTTTCAGTTTCTTGTAGGTTCCCTTAGGGTACCTTTTCTTGCTCAAATGTACCACATGACTATTTCTCCTTCCTAAAAGAATTTTCTTCTTCTATGTCGGTGAGTAGCTTCGTTGTATTGATCAGTCATTGACTGCAACTTCTGCTAGACTTGTTGATGTATTCCTTGAATATTCTCCACAAATTATGTAGCATCCTTGCTGAGATAGGGATCTGTAGGAAAGTACACTAGGTCAACAATCCCTTTGGGATTGACTCCATAGACAATTTCAAATGCATATTTTCCCGTTGATCGGTTGATGCTTGAATTATAGGAAAATTCAGCTTGTGGTAAGACCATGTCCCATTGGCGAGGTTTGTCACCTACTAAACAACATAGTAAATTTCCCAAGCTCCTATTGATGACCTCAGTTTGACCATCAGTTTGGGGATGGTAGGGAGAGATGAATTGCAATATGATGTCTAATTTTCTCCACAATACTCTCCAAAATTGGCCTAGGAATTTGGTGTCCCGATCACTCGTTATAGCTTTTGGAAGACCGTGTAAATGAACAATTTCCTTAAAAAATAGTTGTGCTATTTGACTATCATCATTTTTCTTTTTCCATGCTAAGAAATGGGCCATCTTGGAAAACCTATCCACCACTACAAACACATAGTCATGACCCATTTGGGTATGTGGAAGTCCCAAAACAAAATCCATGGAAATATCAGTCCATGGTTCCTTTGGGACAGGTAGGGGCATGTACAGGTATGTATTTTGTTGTCCTCCTTTCATTGTTTGGCAAACTCTACAAGCAACACCAAATTTGTTCACGTCCTTCCTAATATTAGGCCAAAATAATTTTTCGCTTACTAGTTCGAAGGTTTTATCCCTTCCAAAGTGTCCAACCAACCCATTCGAGTGCATTTCTATCACCAGTTTTTCTCGTCAGGATCCAAAGGGAATGCATAGTTGGGAACATTTAAACAAAAATCCGTCTAACAAACGAAACTCCTTAATTGAATGTGAATCATCCTATTCTTTCCCAGTCATAATTGCAATAATTTGGTCAAAATAGGGATCACTAGAGTATTTTGTTTTTATTTCTTCAAACCCAATCAGTACATTACTCATTACTGCGAGTAGGTCGCCTCTTACTCAAACCATCTTCCACCACATTCGTTTTACCACTTCTATGTTGCACAACAAAAGTGTAAGCCTACAAGAAAGACACCCATTTGGCATGTTTGTGGGACAACTTATTATGAGAATTGATGTATTTCAGTGTTTGGTTATCATTCGTTAGAATGAACTCTCTATGTAGAAGGTAAAGTCTCCAGTATCTCAAGGCTTGGACTGCTACATAAAACTCTTTATTGTAAGTGCTATATTTCTGTTTAGATTCATTTAGTTTCTCACTGAAAAAGGCAATAGGTTGGCCTTCTTGGCTTAAAACCCTTCCAATGGAAACCCGAGAAGCATCACATTCTACAGTAAAATTTTTGTCAAAGTCTGGTAGGGTGAGAATAGGAGCTTCAGTAACTCTTTTCTTGAGTTGTTCAAAGCTTACTGTAGCATCCTTGGTCCAATTAAATATTTTTCCTCTGGTCCAGTCAGTCAAAGGAGTGCTTATACCACTGAAATTTCTAATCAGCCTCTTATAAAAGTTTACTAGTCCATGAAAACTCTTTACTTCAGTAATATTTTGGGGGATTGGCCACTCAAGGATGGCCTTGACCTTTTCAGGATCCATGCTCAATCCATTTGTTGAAACTACACTACCCAAAAATATTAATTTTTCCTTGCAGAACTCACTCTTCTCAGGGTTGATAAACAATCTCTCAGTTTGCAGGATGTCAAGTATCACTTTCAAATGCTCTATATGTTCCTCCATAGTCTTACTAAAAACTAGTAGATCATCAAAATATATTATTATAAGTTTCCCAATGTGTGATCTAAATACCTAGTTCATAGTTCACATGAAGGTAGTCAGAGCATTGGATATACCAAACAACATCACCACACATTCAAATAAGCCATCTTTCATTTAGAAAGTAGTCTTCCACTCGTCTCCTTCCTTAATTCTGATTTGGTGGTATCCACTTCGGAGGTCAATTTTGGAGAAAAATTTGGCACCGAACAAACAATCTAGCAAGTCATCCATTCTTGGTAGTGGGTATAGGTACTTCATAGTAATCTTGTTAATACCTCTAGAATCCACGCATAATCTCCATGTCTTCCCTCCCTTCTTGGGAGAAAGTAAGGTGGGAGTAGCACATGGACTCATGCTTTCTCGAATGAACCCTTTTTCTATTAATTCTATTATTTTCCTCCTCATATCCTCATCTTCGAAGGGAGCCATCTTGTAATATGCTTGGTTTGGAAGCTTGGCACTTGTAATTGGATCAATTTGATGTGTAATACCTCTTATGGGAGGTAGACGCATTGATAGATTTGCTAGAGTCAAATCAGGGTATTTCTAAAGTAATTTCTGCACTTCTAGAGGGGCTATTTGCTGCTACAATGACTTATGTTCTTAGGAGTATAATAGATAGAAGACACCCCTCCTCAACTCCTCGAAAAACCTCTTCCATCCCATGGTACTCAAGAATAGGGGTGTTGATTCAGTCGGTCCTTCGTCATTGAATGGATTCAAGATATGGCGCTTATTCCCTTGACGAAACTCATGTGTTCTCCTTACCATGGTGAATTACATCCCAATCATATTGCCAGGGTCTATCTAAGAGTACATGGCATGTATCCATTGGAACCACATCAAACCACACTTTGTCTTCATAGGGCCCAATTTTAAAGTCGATTAGACAAGTTTGGTTTACCAACACACTATGATCGTTTTTCAGCCAAGAAATACTATAAGGATGAGGTTTAGGAATGCAGGTAAGTTGTAAGTTGTGTACCATTTCTATACTTACTAGATTGTCAGTGGATCCTCCATCTACAATTACCTTGCAGACCTTGTCCCTGCACTTACACTTGGTACGAAACATGCTCTTCCTCCTCCAATCCGCTTCAGGGGTGACTTTGTTACCAGATATCAAGGTCGTCCTTAACATGAGATTTTCACCTTGCTTTGCCTCAACTTCTTCCAACAGAAATTTTGCTCCCTCTTCTTCTTGATTCATCATCACCCCTTTTGGGTTTTGTGGGCAATCTGATGCGTTATGGGGGCCATTGCATATGAAAACCTTCAAGGGCCTCCAACTCCCAGCAAAAGCCCGCCCCCTTCCCCTGTTCCAAGGGGTCTCTCTACCTTGGAAGTTAGGTTTCATCTCACTACTGGATTCCTCTTCACTTGTCAGGTTAGAAGAACTTCCTCTACCCTTATTCGTATTACTACCACCTCACTTGATAGTTGCCTTGTTCCGCCTATTCAATTTTTCTTCAGCCTTTAGTGCTAACTGATATGCTTCATCCACAAAGCTCACTTTGATCAAGGCTAATTCATGTTGGAGTTGAAACATGAGCGCATTGACATACCTAGCCATTTCATGTTCATCATCTTCTTGTAAGTCAACTCTAATCTGCAACTTCAAAAATTCCTCCGTAAATACAGGTATGGATAAGTCCTTTTGCCTTAAATTTTGGTAGTCTCTGAAAAGTCTCTATTGATAATCGGAGGGAAGGAACTTAACTTTTAGAAGCTTCAACATCTTTGGCCACAACTTGACCTTCTCTTTCCCTTGTCTCCTTCTAAGGTTCTGAAGATTCTCCCACCATAGAGCAGCATGTGACTTCATTTTGGATGCCACTATTTTAGTCCTTCGTGGATCGATCTCCTCGATCCCTTCTATATCAAAATATTTCTTCAACACTTGGATCCAATCCATGAATAATTTTGCATTCAATTCACCTTTGAAATCAGGGACCTCGACTTTAGCCCTGGTTCCTTGTTTGGTTATTGTCTCAATAAGCCTCTCCATGGGGTCTACAACTTTGACCCGACCTCGTGGAACCTCCAGTTCCTTCTCGGATTCTTCATAGGATAATGTGGACTCGATGTCCTCTAATCTTCGGAGTAGTTGCTCATCAAGGGTTACTCTTCGTCTGACATTTCTAATGCCTCTCCTTCCGAAGTTCAGATGGACACCACTCTGAGCCATCATTGTGCTTTGATACCAATCTAATGTAGTCAATCCTTAACTACAGAAACACACGAGTACCCTGTACCTACAAGGGCATGGTTCAACACGAAGAAACAACCAGGCTACACATAAGGGAACATAATTCAAGTCAATCTTACATAGATTATTTTATTCCATTGAAATACCAACTGACATAAATGAGCCAAATGCTCTCAGACCTCAAAACAGGACACGCAGGTCCTCATACACCTTCTGAATTACAGTTTCAACTCACAACCACTAAACAAGAGAAAAGAGTGAAAAACAAAAAAACACAAAAAGAAAAAAAAAAGATTCCCTCATTTCTCAGGCCCAACCTTTTTAAAAGCCAGGTCCGTAGAAGATGTCGTCGTGTTCAATCGTGTTTATTTTCACTCAGAGTGCTCCCACCAGTCACGGATTGAACAACCATTATGTTTTGAATCCTATGTTCTGCATCATGGCCACCCCAAGAATCTCATGTAACCACTTTTCTCCATAAAATCAATTATGAGTAAATAAAATATAATAAAAATACTTAGCCCATTAAGCCCCATCTCTAGTGGAATCATGGCCTCCTATCTCTTTTGTCCTTATCCATCTTGCAACCAACAATGTATTTTATTAATGTATATGAAGTATTACATTTCCTAGGCACTCTGACCATTTTTCAGCTTTACTAGTTCACCAGCCTAAGTCACAATTACATAATACATTATATTTCATAAGGGTTAAAACTGGGATGTTATAAAAGGCATAACATTTAGATGAAAAGATCATCAATTACAATATGCTTCACCAAACATCTCATTATCTTACTTCTACTTTATATAATTATATATAATCTCTTAGAAACTTTCTAGTGAAGAAACCTTTTAATAAGCCTTATTACTATTATTTGTTTCATTACAATATAGACCTTATTACACCAAGAGTGAAGAGGTGTTCTATGACTCATTATGAAGAGATAAAAGGTAAATAACTAAGTACATGCATATAGATGTGACAACAATTAAAAATTAAATCAATGTAAATCCATCTTAAACTCCCCAAAATTATCAAGTACAAAGAAGAATCAAACTTATTAAGATATAAAAAAAAATTCACATAGTAAAAAAAAACTTACAACTTAATAAATTTTATGCCTCTCAATACTTATAAATTTAGGATGGTACCTTATAAATATGAATTTAAATGAATTTACATTTGATTTAATAAAAATAATCTTAAATCATAACTACTTATCTATGTACTAAAAAAATGGTGTAAATGGTGTTTGTCTTTTTCTCTCTATCTGTGTATATTGCAGTATTGTTAATTTGTGCAGCTCGGCAGGGAGTGTAAATGGTGTTTGTCTTTTTCTCTCTATTTGTGTATATTGCAGTATTGTTAATTTGTGCAGCTCGGTAGGGAATCTGGTTGGTGGATTCAGTTCAGAAGACAGTGGCATTCTTCTTATTCCGATTCCTCTTGGCTGGATTCGGATTCCATCATGTGCTTTGTATACATACGAGCCACTCATTAATCTTTCGAGCACTCTATCAGAGATTCGACAACTGGCTCACCGCTACAGAACCTGAGCTCGTTCTATTTATAAAAACACAAGAGTCTGTCTAATTACGGTGTCCAATGCAAACTACTTCTCTCAGCCCTTGCGGGGAGACTAAATTGCAATGCCTCTCCGAGCCCCTCCCGTATGCAATCCTCTAAAAGCTGTGTATCTCTCTGCAATTTTCTGCCATGAATTCCCCTGATTTTACTGCCCGTCAGACCATTTGGAGGAAGAGGATACTTCGTTTTAGTTCACATTCCTAGATTTGCTTTTGATTTTAGTACTTTAACTTTTCTTTTAATAAAATTTATAATTGGTTCTTTTTAGTTACAGTATTGTGTTGAATTTGTTCATTGGGTTCAATTCTCAGCATCCATATTTGCCCCTTAGAATTTCTAACAATCAGGTCGTTACACTGTTTATAGAATTATATTGAGTCTTAAGGGATAATTTGGTGCTGCTTATATTGAGTTCAGTCCCCTCTATCTGTGGTTCTCGATCATCTGATAAATTGGGTCTCTGTTTCTTTTTCACAAATTCTATTTTGGGTTTTCTGTATGTTACATGCTATTATTGTTTGAAAGGTTTATAGAACATACCAATAACTGCGGCATTCAGTTTATAGAACATATTAATAACTGTGGCATTCTTGTCCTTCTGTAAATATTGCCTTTGTTGCGCTTGAACGCGCCAGTTGCAGACCTAATAGTAATATGGCTTCTTCCAGCAGTACTGCAACAAACTGGACTTCCAAGCAAAACAAATTGTTTGAGAAGGCCTTAGCTATCTACGACAAAGACACTCCTGATCGTTGGCATAATGTGGCTTCCATGGTTGATGGGAAATCCCCACAGGAAGTCAAAAAGCATTATGAGATTCTGTTAGAGGACTTGAATTGCATTGAAGCAGGTCAGGTGCCTTTCCCCAACTACAAATCTGGGGATGGATCAGGATGAGCCATCCGCAGTCATTCTGACAAATGGGTAGAAGAGGAGAACAGGCATGTCTAAAAATTCTCAGTTCTTTGCAAGTAAATAGTTAGTAGTCTAAAGTAGTCCTAATTTGCTTTCAAAGGGCCTTAATGCTTTTCTGTCTTGCTTTTGAAGTGATAGACATCTCTTTTCATTTCAAATAGCTGTAAATTATCACTATTTTAAAAGTTTTAGTTTGATATACTGCTTCACTTTGACGAGATGATATTAGAGCTTTGAGATAATATTGATGAGATGATATTAGAGCTTTGAGATAATATTAGAATGCTTTTCTGTCTTGCTTTTGAAGTGATAGACATCTCTTTTCATTTCAAATAGCTGTAAATTATCACTATTTTAAAAGTTTTAGTTTGATATACTGCTTCACTTTGATGAGATGATATTAGAGCTTTGAGATAATATTGATGAGATGATATTAGAGCTTTGAGATAATATTAGAGAGTAGATCAAATATTATTTTGATTGTTTGGAAGAGATTTATTATTACCAGTATAAATTCATTTTAATTTTGGTTTTACTAATCTATCTTAATTTTAGTTTTACGAATCTATGATGAATCAAATCTCTGAGATGAATCAAATCTCTTAATATGCAAATCTTTTTTCCTTAATCCTTTTTAAAGTGCAAAAGATTAAAACCTATATATACAATTTTGATTTATAAGCACAGAATCATACATCTACTCAATACAATACTACAATACTAGACTGTAGAATGCACCTCTGAAAACAACTGTTCAACTAGAATCACGATAAATATTTTGCCAGCTAGTATACATCTCACTATATTTTGCTGCACATGAAACCCGTTTCCAAGAATTCCTTTGTCATATGATCAATCAACTCTTAATATAAGTCTCATGGAATCTCTTGCTAATTAAGATCTCCCTTAGCAGGGACACGCGATTGCGCTATTATATCTTGAATGTTACAGATATTTTACACTGCACCTTTCTCTCTCTCACACTTGATCTCTTTAACATTACGTGACAAGTCTGTTGAGAATTAGGGTTCCCAGAATGTTTCTTCGCTTGAAGCCTTAAAAAACGGCAGAGATCTATGAAAGAGCCTGTTTGAGAACCTCTTTGATTTTTCAATTGAGCTTGAAACGTTTAGGGTTCAAGTTAATTTTGTGTTTATGACTGTCATTTTCTTTAAGAAAAATGTAGTTTTTGCCCTAAGAAGCTACCAGGTACAGGGAATTTGTTCAATCAAAATCACTTTATAACTAAGACTTGGTTAATTTCTTAATTCATTTTCATTGTCGATGACTGGACTGATTGAGTTTCTTCGCAGTGAACAATTTTCTGCAGGCGGTTTATATGGATGAAGTTGCAATGAAGTTCTGAAGTGATGCTTCCCAAATATTGGACAAAAGTTATAACAAGAAAAGCAAAGCGATAGATACCTCCGAATACCGGCAAGCAGAATATATAGATATATGTATGTCAGTAAAGAGACGAAAATATGTCAGGGTCAGTCTTTCCATGTCCATAATCATCTGCACTTTTTCGTCGTCTGTACAGTATCATTGGCAACTATAAAACTACACCAACCATTGTGTATGATATGTTGTAGCTTTTGGTATTTGCAACTACTTTATTCTAAGAAATGAATTGTTGGATCCTCGGTATTTCTATTAAACTCCACGCACTTGCAATGTTATAAATTGCTGGATCCTTGATATTTTTATTAAATTCTACGCGCTTACAGTGTCATCTAATCATCGACAATTATTTAACAATTATTTAAGAAATATGAAAATGAAATTTGTAAATTTAAATAAATTTATGTTTAAGAAATATGAAAATGAAATTTGTAAATTGAGGTTTCTATTTTTTTTTAATATTAAAAGATGTATGTTTTTTCTTGTTTAATTTGATTTTATAAATTATCGAAATTAAAAAAAAAAAATAGATAAAAAAATTTATTATAATACATATATTGTAAAACCATCTAGTTTCTCCAAATTTATGATTTTTAATAGAATGAGCTATTACTAAGGGAAACAAGAATGTCAATCTTAAGAATGAGCTATTATTATTATATAGGGAAGCTAGAATGTCATTCTTAATAGAGTGAGCTATAATAATATTATTATAGGAAACTAGAATGTCATTGATATAGTAAAATATAATTAATTATATATTAAATTTTTTAATAAAAATTAATAAATTGTTTATGGAAAATAATGATTTAATTGACAAATTGGATTTACAAATTAATATGCTACCACTCACCACCTTACAACAAGCTTTTTACCATGTTATAAGTTTTCTTAGATCCAAGTTATGAAAACACCATCTTACAAGAAGCTTTCAAAAAGTTTTCTTAAATCCAAGTTATGAAAATTCTAAAGAAATAGGTATTCTTCTTTAGCTTCGTAAAAAGTTATGAAAATTCTAAAGAAATAGGTATTCTTCTTTAGCTTCGTAGCATTGTCATTATGAAATGTAAAAACTGATTTATGAGAAAAGTCATTCTTTTTGTCATCCTTCTTTTATAAATTGATGATATTATACTCCTTACAAAATCTATACAAGATTTTTACAAATAACTTAAGGTCTCCAAAAATTATGCAGAAAATAAGACATTATTATTAATCTGGATAAAACAAAAATTATGATATTAAATATAAGGAAATAAAGTATGGTGGATATGTGTTTGCATAATGATCACAGTTAAGAGTTGCAATATTACAAATACTTAAGCATTTGTCTTAATTTTCATTTGACATTGGATATAATTCCATCTAGTTTAAAGTCGTGATTAGATATTTATAATGTAAACATAATTTTCTCAAGTTGAGTATGGAGAATGGAGAGGCTCCATGTTATTACTTGGCATATAAGTGATAACAACCATAAGATGGAAAGAGATTGGGATAAGGATTTTGAGGCTTGGCTTAAATATTGAAACATAAAAAGAAAGACATTAGAACTAATAAATTTGACATATTGAATATTACATTCTTATTATGACTAAGGAAAATACCTTAAAAGACATTAAAATTACCAATAATAGGAAGTTGAAATGTTACACAAATTTTAAAATCCTAATTTCACTCATCAAAACTATTTTCCAACATTGTGAATTTAAAGAACAATATGCATATTATCAAAATCACAATGAATGATCGTGATCTTTGTTGGAGGTAGGCCAAAGCGGAAAAGCAAGGCGTTTTTGGGAAAGAAAGCATGCACGAGGAAAACGACACCTGGAAGGAAGAACAACACGCATGCATGCGAGGGAAGACTTAACGACGGTAGGGTTAGGGTTTTGGTAAGGTATTGTAAACAACTCAAGAGCCATAAATGTATAAATATAGATACTTAGGTATAATAAAGGGTTGGTTCGGTGATATACTTAGGTATCGTGGGGATTATTGTTGTTGTTGTTTTAGTTATGCATGAGTTGATGAGATATGTAATATTTTGGTGTACAATCTATTTTGTGTAAGTTGTTGAGCTAGAGAGGATGAAGGAGGGTAGATCTTGAGGGTTGGATTGTAGAATGGGGAGCCTAGTGCGATCTAGTCCGCCTCATATAGATCTTACCTAACTGTGAAGGGTTGTAAGCGCGCAATGTTGTAGATGCAGAAATACTATAATAAAAGAGCCGAGAGACAAATCTTTGTGGGTGTAGCCTAGGAGGGCATGAACCACAATAACATATGTTTTATGAGATGAATGAATGGATATCTTTATTGTCTTCAACAATTATTATTAGGTTGAATGAATGAGTTGTTATATTTCCTGCTTATTCGTCGATATTAGTATACTGTGTTTACAAGTTATAATAAATGGTTCAATATATAGCTCTCTTATCTCACACTCAATCCCAGGCTGTAGACACCTGAGTCTTACAACCACCCATTAAAGCTATCTCGGGTGAGACTGCGCACTGCATTATGTGTGTTGTGTTTCATTTCGGTTTACGAGGAGGGCTGATAGTTTTAGAGGCTCTGTTGGAAACCCGTACATACATGAACCATAGGTCAATAAACTCAAACAAAAGAAGAAGAAAGAGTAAACCAAAAAATGGTTTCGTTGTTGGGTAGGAACAAGAGAGGGTTGACTAGATGAGATAAGTTGAATACATGTCGGAGGGAAATCAATAAAATATTAGGGCAGAGATAAATGAGCCATTAGAAGGGAATGTTGAGCCTGTGGAATCCCACAAAAGAAGATATGGAAACTTGGCTAAGAACCAAAGAGCTGGAGTTTGCAAATAAAGATAACAAAAACCCTAGAATAACACCCCAAAAATATCTTGAGAAATACTTGTTTACTAATTTGCATGAAGTCTTTTTCAATGATTTTCCACATTTTTTGCACGACTGGCTACTAAGGTTGAAGGATAACCACGCAATGAACCATATTCGACAGCTAGAGTGGACCCCAGTATAGATTGAGCAGTTTGAGCTGGTGAACAACAAATTCACTCGTGCAATAGATTTTTGGCTTGACAATATTGTGGCAGGTTTTATCACAGAGTTACAGTCGACACAACAAAGTCATAGAACGTAGGGGAGAAAGAGTTATTGTGTGTACCTCGAGGAAGGTATATTCGATTGTTGTATACTTCTATTAAGATACTGCTATATAGAAAAGGCGTAATGACTATGGAGTTAGACAACTAAACTTCCCTGCATGCATGGGATAAGGGGGGAAGCACTGACAGAAAGAGGATAAATGGAAGGAGGAAAGGATAATGGCAAGAAGGAGGAACCCTTGGACCCAATCATGATGGATGACGACCATATCTGGTGGATCTTGGATACAACTCGAAAGACACATAGCATAGTATCCTACCAATACAAGGTGAATACCAAGAAGAGAGTCGTAGCTGCGAGGGAAGGCTTGACAAGTGATGAGGAAGAGGTAGAGGATATTCGAGGTATGGAGAAGATTGAGGAAATCCTACGCACAACATATGAAAGGAAGACAAGGGGTCCAAGAGCGGGAGGAGAAGGAAACAATCCTATCCATATTAATGTTAGTGTGAAACCCATAAACCCATGTGCGACTAATACACCAATGAGAACACCATCGTTTAGACAACCAAAGTTCGGAAGAAGTCCGACAGCATGAAGTACATCTACACAAGGAGAAACAACTGGAGGAGCCAGTTTAGGTAGCATTAGTCAAGTATCTACATCACACAGAGGTGGTATTTCAACATTCAGAATGGCAGGACACGATTCCACCATCAGGTTACCAAAATTTTGAGGAGAAGCAAGAGAAGACCCTACAGAACACTTGTTCATTTGTGAAAAGATCTGGAAAGAAAAACGGGTCACTAATGAAGATACCAAACATGCACAATTAGCTATTACAGTAAGACACTGCGCACTAGACTGGTACATGAGTTTAGACACAAACAATGCTCTGGGGACGATAAGGACACTCACAGAAATTAAGAAGTTATTGATAAATGAGTTCGAGAAGCCGAGGTCAGAGGATCAATACATGAATGAGATGATAGAAATCCAACAAACCTGGAGATTTTGTTTGGAAATTGACCAATGATTCAAACGTTTAAAAGGGAAGTTGAAGTATCTCATGATCGATATGCAACATCAACACATGTTTGTCAACTCATTACTACCACACTTAAAATACCTATTGTGACAACAAAAGTTTCAGACGTAGGCAGAGGCTGTGTAGGAAGCCTTGCAACTTGAAGAAAATCAGTATCAGCAGACACATCCAACTATTGAAGAACTAAAGGAGGATTTGAGGAACATAACATTCCAACTCAACCATAATAAGAATAACGATAAATGGGAAGTCATTTGGTGTACCACATGCAGTACGGAAGGACACCACAAGAACGAATGCCCAACATTAGCACAATATATGGCAGCAAGAATGCCAAACCCGTTACCCACAGGAGGACCATGGTGTGAATTTTGTAAGAAATCGAGTCACGACCCTTATCACTGCCCAATGATGTAGAAATACTAGACAGTCCCAAAGAGTTCGTATTGCACCTTTTGCAAGTCAGTGGGACACGATGACAAAGATTGTACAACTATGGATTTGATGCACGAAAGGACATCAAATGCATATAGAGTGTAGGAAGAAATGATGATGGGGCAATACGCACCACAATTTAATCTAGTTCCAACTCCATACAACATTGTGCAACAATAGTATAGTACTGCACACCAACCATACAATAATGCATAGCCACAGTACAACATATCATAGCCTTAGTACAATACTACGCAGTATAATCAAGTGTCGAGAGGAGATAGAGCATGCTACAAAGGTGGAGGATAAGCAAGAGGAGGTTTCAAATGAGTTAGAGAACCAGTGGTGTGTCACAATTGTCAACAACCGAGACATTATGAAAGAGAATGTCCATTTCCACCAACAACTTCTACGTATTGTCGCACATCGAACCATGATACAAAAGAATGTCTGACACTACTGGTAAAGATCCAGGAAAAGAGGAACCAGAACAACCAGAATGTTCAGTGGATTTCAACCGAAGAAAGGGATGAAGGACGTGACATCAATATAGTTACCCGCGGAGGAGCGAAAACAGGAAATGACGTAGCTCGACAAGAACCAGTACAAAATCGATGGGTGAAAAAGAACGTTGAACCAAGGAAGCAGTTCGATGCACATAAGGAAAAGGATATATTTAAGCAATCCCGACAATAATTCCAGAAGGAATATATTGCAACGACGTAAATTGTGCAACAAAGTAAGGAAGCACCATAATACAAAATGCCTATGTTATTGGATCATACCAGGGAAATACATTCGATGGGCCAAGTAAGTAGAATCAAAATCTTTTTGAAATCGTGTGTAAAGGTATTAAGTGATCCATCATCTATGAAAATATTGAAAAACATACTAGAAAAATGTAGCATCAAGATAGAAGGAAAATTAGAACCCAAAACTGTTAATCACCTACACAAAAGAAGAAGAACGAGGTCCATTCCATCCAATACTGCAGTCGAGCACAACATTCCACATCACACTTAGCATGCTGTGCATGGACGAGATTGTGGGGCAGACACCCTTGAAGGATTTAAGCCAAATCCAACTGGTGTTGACACAGATGCCATCCACGACACTACACAAGTTGCAGGTTATCGTAAACCATCAGGTACAATATCGCACACACAAAGACTTATTCGAATTGAAGAAGGAAACAGAAAGATGAGACACGCTGGAAATATTCTTTGAGGGAGATAAGTTAGAGACCGAGGAGGAAAGGGAGAAAAAAGTGGCAGGAACTTAGGAGAAGATTCCACAGGCCGCGCAGAGAGATGAAATCACAGCAATAGAAAATATTGATGAGATTGTGCAGGCAATTGATCAATATTAGAAGGAGATTAAAAATCTTTGAGAGAAAATCACACCAAGAACACTACCAACAGTGAAGGAGCAAAGGAAGCAGGAATAAACAACACAAATGTAGGAGAGAGAGCAATAGGTCAGCACAACAGTTGACTTTTTCGATAAAGCAGCACAATTGTGGACTAACTTAGAGGAGGATCAACAGGTCCAAAAGTGGGATATGGAATAAGAAAGGATCAACGCAGCATCCAATACCTCAAGTAGAGGCAGAAGAAAATGATGACCACAGGACGTGTCCAAGGGGCACATGATATGAAGAAATTACAGGCAGAGCTAACTATTGTGCAAACATAGAAACAGGAGCGGCATGCTCAAATGGAATCGTTGCAAGAGAGGGTAGCAGAAGTAATGGCACAAGAAGAGGAAGCCAAGACACATATAGAATAGACCCAGGCATAGTGTGTGGAATTGATTAGTTATGAAATTGTAGTCCAAATAGTGGACACGCTAAAGGAGAAGACTGTGCAGGCGCAAACACAGGCAGCAGAGCTTCAGGAAAAGTTCCAGCCAATCACCAAGGATATCGAGGAAGCATACAAGGGTTAGGTTGCTCAGGACGAGCCACATGTTAGTTTTGGGGGCCTTTTGGAGGTAGGCCAAAGTGGAAAAACAAGGTGTTTTTGGGAAATAAAGAATGCATGAGGAAAGTGACAGCTGAAAGGAAGAACAACACGTGTGCATGCGAGGGAATAACTAACGATGGTAGGGTTAGGGTTTTGGTAAGGTATTGTAAATGACTGAAGAGAGAAATGTATAAATCTAGATACTTAGGTATCATGAGGGGTTGGTTTGGAGATATACTTAGGCATCGTAGAGATTATTGTTGTTGTTTTTTTAGTTATGCATGCATTGATGAGATATGTAATATTTTATTGTACAATCTATTTTGTGTAAGTTGTTGAGTTATATAGGATGAAGGAGGGTATATCTTGAGGGTTAGATTGCAGGCTCGGGAGACTAGTGTGATCTAGTCTGCCTCATATAGATCTTACCCGACTGTGAAGGGTTGTAAGTGCGCAACATTGTAGATGAGGAAATACTATAATAAAAGAGATGAGAGCCAAATAATTATGTGCGTAGCCCAGGAGGGGGTGAACCACGGTAACATATGTGTTATGTGATGAATGAATGCATATATTTATCGTCTTCAACAATTATTATTATGTTGAATGAATGAGTTGTTATATTTCTTGCTTATTCGTTGATAATAGTATACTGTGTTTACAAGTTATAATAAATGGTTCAATATATAACTATTTTATCTCACACTCAATGCTAGTCTATAAACACCTGAGTCTTACAACCACCCATTAAAGTTATCTCAGGTGAGACTCCACATCACATTCTCTATGTTGTGTTGTCTTCTCGTTTACCAAGAGGGTCAATAGTTTTAGAGGCTTTGTTGGAAACCAGAACAAACAGGAACCCCTAGTCAATAAACTCAGAAAAAAGAGGAATAAAGAGTAAACCAACAATCTTCATATTGAATCTCCTTACTAAACTAATCCAAAAACTCCTTGAAACAAGCGATTTTGTAAAATTTGTGATAAGGAGGATTTATTTAATGAAAAAATTCTACTCATTTTATCTATAAAAAATTACTTATGGATAGCTTAGTATCCTTAAGCCATATATGAGTCACATAATTTTATAATATGTGTCTACTCATATGTAACATACCCCAACCCATTACTGTGCAAAATATACATAAAAATGTTTTTTTTCTAACTAATTTAATTCATTTACAATTAACTCTTTTCATGTAGATTTCAACTACAATTTAAAACATATTTAGCTACTGTCTATAAACACAAAATATAAACATCTACAACATGCTAATAATCAACATAAAATGAAGCTAACCAACTCATTACAAGATCATATAAATAACTTTCAAATACACAGAGTTCATGTACAACAATTAAACACATAATTTAACAGAACAACAAGATAAACCACTTATGGTTTCACAACAGATGTGAAAGCATCTACTTGGGACAGATGTTCCACCCAACCATAGACTATATGTTCCAAATATCGACAATGAGTCACCCACGAGCTAAGGCTATCAATCCACAAAAGAGGGTGATCTCTCACANCCACTTATGGTTTCACAACAGATGTGAAAGCATCTACTTGGGACAGATGTTCCACCCAACCATAGACTATATGTTCCAAATATCGACAATGAGTCACCCACGAGCTAAGGCTATCAATCCACAAAAGAGGGTGATCTCTCACACTCCACTCAGAGCTCATAAAACTATCAATCCAACTGATATTATCTTATAGCTATCCCGATTTTTCACTAGCTCTCTTCCTCTTGACCTATCCAACCCAAGGAATGTACCCCTTCACTAATCTCAGTCCCTCGGGCATCCCATTCTTTTATCAAGGTCTCTCTGGCACATGCAACTAGGAATCTCTCACCTGAGAGCTCAAGGGAAATTGTTGCTTGGAAAACTATCATCAAACCAACAACAAACACTTGGTGTTTTAGTGCAACTCACCAAGGAGTTCCCTCTTAAAGCCTCACAACCTACCTCTTAAGTTTTCCACCTCAATTTTTTCTCAATTAATCTCCATCTTTCTCTATAATTCTCCCTCCATGGCTTCATCAACTTCAAGCTTTGTTTCTTTCTCTCTCCTTGTTTCCCATGCACAAACTTGACTAACTAAAAATTGTTGTTCCAACCCATACGAATTTGTCTCTTCAACTTTCCTTTCTTGACTCACACTCTTCCCTAATATGATTGTACTCAACCCCCATGTGCCTAATAAATTTGGGATGTGACCACTCACACCCACCCTCTTACATGTATTCAATGATTGGTTTTGAGAACACTCAATCATAAATGGGAAGGCTCATATACAAATAACAAATTTAGGAAAATGAGTTAAATTAATATACATGGATATTTACCACTCGAACCCCTCTTGGCCATTATCCTAGACACTCCTCTCTCTTGTGGATTAATTCATCCCCCATCTCTTGTCCATGTCCCCTTAGCAGCTAACATCACATTTTTATTAATAAAGCAAAAAATTACAGTTAGCATATTGCATTCCTTCGTGGTAGCCACATATTATATCTACATAAGCATTAATTAAACTGGATTAACCCACATAGTTGTGAAGGCTTAGATAGATCACTTATGATTAAGGTCTGTACCCTAGTGAAAGAGATACACCACGTGTTGTAGTTCTTAAACATTTCATAATAAGGGTTTCAGGATTAAACTCCCAGATTATAATACTCGTTAATAAAAGGTGGAAAGAGGTTATCGACCAAACATTCATTTAGTGCATTGATCAATGAGTTGTGCAAAGAAAGCAGGCTGAAAGAGACGAGCAATTTATCAGCATCGTGTGCCAATCAAGTTGTGCTTAACCAGGGAGTCACCTCATCCAATGAAGAATTGCATGGCAGTTTGGCATCAGTAATAAGCTTTAAAACCTTCTCAATGTTTTCTGGGTCAACTTAGTCGATAACTTCTTAAGGAGGGATTTTTCTACCATCCATATTCGCTGTTTACTTCATGACCTCGGTGCACCAAGTCCTAAGCTCATTTGATGAAGGAGACAATCTTGCATCGACATAAATATTTCTCTCAGTGGATGGTTGGACTGGAATTAAATTTGATGCAATTAAACTAAAGCACTCGCGACGTAATTCTGTACCATTCGCAATGTGGGAAGAAGATACAAAACTTGTAATTTGGGAACTACATAGAGTTTATTTGGGAGGTTGTTGCGGAGAATAAGAGTGGCTTAAAGATCACCTGCCTCCTCTTTTCTGTGTGTGTGTAATTGTTCTTGTGAATAAAAAATGATAAATTCTGTATCTAGTTCTAGGGTTTTGACATTTTTTTAATTTATGAAAACAAAGGCGACTACCAGAACTTCGGATGATAGAATACGATCTTGCAAGAAAGAACTATTTTGATACCAGTAAATATATTTGTTGATACTAAAATAACAAGGATAATTTAACCAGAGTGATTACTATAATTTCTTTTTCTCAACCAAAAGAAAACTATAGCTGAAATGATCTTCGCGCACGTATAAAAATATATTTATACTTTTTCTTAATTCCAGTAAGACAAATTGTCTCCTTATTGCATATGTGAATCAGTACTGGAAAAAGCATCAACTATTACAGCGTATCAATCACTTGTTTCATCCACAACTAAATATTGCATATATGGATCAAGATTATCTTGACTTATTCGAATGATGAATTTAAACATATCTAAACCTTACATTATTTATAGGTCAATATTTAGTTATATCCGTAAGCACAAGTGCCTTTGAATTTTATGTAAAAAAAAAAAAACGATCCTTTTAACTCAATATTCATCCATATATATATATATATTTGTACAACAATATAAATAATCAAGTGGTTGATATCAAATATGGTTTACAATGAGATGATTACAGTCAACATTTTCCTTGAAGTGTCCGTCGTGGTTTTTCAATCCAAGGACTTCACTAGTACCTTCTATCCAATACTAGGGGTAATGTTCTTCCCCTTTAGCCCCTAATCTGCAAAGGGGCCACACACAAAAATCAAAATCAATAGCACCCAAACTTTCCCCACATAGAAGATCTTTTACTCTTTACAAGTCTTGGAATTCCAACTCTTACAAGTAAAATTTATTCAAGAAAACATTTGGCAGCATAACAATAATTAAAAAAGTGAGATCCATTTCTCTTCTTCTATATTTCTTTTATAGAAAAATTCTCAATGACACATTCCTCATTCACAAATAAAAGATTATTCACCGACTACATTTGACACACTCTCCCCAAGTTGCACATGTTAATTCATTTTTTATTTTATTTATTGAGGCATTTTCCCTTACATTCCCCAATGTGCTCATATTTTTATTCTTAGTTTTCCCTTGTTCCCCAACCCCTTATATATTTTGTGTCCGCTAACTAGTTTTTAGTTTGAGTTTGAATAGGAGTCTTATTTTAATTATGATTAGTGGTAGATTGACTCAAGATGCTACTCTATGTAAGACAACCTATTTTCTCATGTTTTATTCTATTTTTATTTGTAAATCCTTTTTGTTATTTTCATGCACACATGTGAATTTACCCAAGTTTATTCTTATTTCTTCATTCAATGAAATTGCTAGTCTATTTCTTTTATTCCCATTTTATGGTTTCTCTTTATACATAGAATCTTTGTTATTTTGTTGTTTTTAATTTAATAATCATTTGCGTGCTCTTTCTAACAAAGTCTAAGCATTTTTTTCTTCTAAGCCTTCTAAATTTTTATTACTCACGTTTGATTATGAGACGTGCCCTTCAAGATGCACCTCCATGCTCCAAGGGCACCACTCATTTTTGAATAGTTTTGGAAGTTTTTCGACAGTTGGAGTCAACAATCCACTACGTCGACCTTGTGAGAGACTACAAGTTGTCTAAGGAATAAAGGTTTTTCCTTATTGTGCGCCCCTTAGAATTCAACATGAGTTATTGTCTCAGTCTGCCCTGACAACATCGTTGACCTATAGATCTAGGTAATCATTAACCTGCAGGTCGGTTCACAATGGGAGTGCTAGTAGGTTGTGACAGGATGTTGCCACACCTCTCTCTCAATTGTTTGGTTTCTGTGCATGACCCCTTTACTCATTATGTGAGTCGGATTATCAAGCATCATCGAGCCTGCATTCAGTGACAAGAACACTGTCAATAATCTGTATACATAACATCCATACTAAAATCATCATTATACATATAAATCAATACTCAAAACATAAACCAAATACAAGTCCACTCCCTGACTCAATCTAGAGTCCAAGGAAGTTCGTTGATTCCATGAGCATCATCAACATGTCATGTATCCTACACACTCAAGGAAACTCATCAATAATATCATTCGATACATATATACATCTATAATTTAACATATAATCACAATGACATCGTAATATAACGCATAACAAAAAAATAATCATAATGCATCATAATCGAATCACTTGCTCACAAGTGTCCTCAAAGAATAAGTCAGTATAAGTGTGCTCAGTGGAACTGGATGTCACATACACTCCCTCTTATTTTAAACTTCATCCCAAAGTTTGTAAAATGTCAATAATGGTAGAAATAAATCTATTTGGCACAGATCTACATATCTAATCTATCAAACAAATAAGGTAATTGTTGATGCATCTCATATGTGTCCTCCCAAGTAGCCGAGTGTGGACTATAACTGTCCCACTGGACCACGAACTGATCAACTATTCGACATCGTAGTTTTCAAGTGCGATGGTATATAATGCGGATTGGTTCCGCCGTGAGAGCACCCTCATGTGACACCTCCAAAGAAATGAATGTAATGACATGTGGCATATCTAAAATATAATATCGCAAAATAAATACATGAAATACATCATGCATATGCCTCAAATAATCAGGAAAGTCTTGTCAGTAAGCCATGGGTCCTTTCTTTTCCACAACTTTGAAAGGTCCCACAAACCTAAGATAGATTTTATCACCCTTTCCAAACTTGATCAAACTCTTATGCAGTTTTACACGCAAGAAAACTCTATCTCCAACCTCATAAATGTGGTCAATGCAATGTGCATCAACATAACTCTTCTGTCGATCTTGCGCTTCCTTAATTCTTTGTCTTGTTGTTTGTATTTCTTCGATCACTTCCGGTCCCACCAAGAGCCTATCCTCTATTCGATCCCAACTTAGAGGTGTTTGACATAGTCATCCATAAAGAAACTCAAATGGTGTCATCTTAATCGAACTCTCATAACTATTGTTGTACACATAATCTACTAATGGTAAGAATTATTCCCAATGTCTCTCTTGATCCATTACATACATACGCAACATATCCTCTAAAATCTAATTCATCCTTTCATTTTGACCATCTATTTCGGGGTGATATGTTGTGCTAAAATTAAATTGTGTTCCCAAATCCTCGTGGAAACTAGTCCAAAATCGTCCATTAAACACCGATCCTCGATTGGATATGATCTTTCTTGGTGCACTGTTTAACCTCACAATCTGTCAAACAAAAACTCTAGTTATTTTTGGTCCTTGAAACATTGTATGTATTGGTATAAATTGTGCACTCTTCATTAGAGTGTCAACGAATTAAAAAATTGAATTGTGTCTCTTTGTCGTCAGTGGAAATCCGACAATAAAATCCATCGAAATGACTTCCCATTTCGATTCAGGAATCACGTTTGGCTGTAACAATCTTGTTGGATGTCTATGCTCAACCTTCACTTACTTACATTTGAGTCATCTTGCCACATAATTAACTATGTCAGTAATCATTCATTTCGATCAGAATAAATAGTTAAGGTCCACCTTCATCTTCGTGACTTGGGGATGATCCATGTGTATTACTCGATGATCTTTCCTTAAAATCAAACTTTTTAATTTTTCATTAGGTAGTACATAAATTCTACTAGTATCCCTCAACAATTCATTGTTTTCAAATGAATAACCTTCATACCTTGGTACCATCATGGTATCTTGTCCGATCTTATCCTTAACTTCCTTGTACCAATCATCATCAATCTGTAAAGATAAAATCTTTTCTCGAAGATTCATTTTAAGAGGTATTACCGAGAATATGTGTGGTCTCTAACTCAATGCATATGCTACTCTGTTCATTGTTCCTTTAATGCAAGTAATCTCAAATTCGTATTTGCTAGGTAGTTCTAACCAACACCTTTGTTGTGCTTTCAAGTCACTTTGAGTAAGAATATGCTGCAATCCAGTGTGATCTCTCTTTAATTCAAATTTTAATCTAATCAAATAATTTCTCCAAACTCGTAAGGCATATACAATTGTTAATAAGTCCAAATCAAGTGTTGCATAATTCTCTCCATGCCTTCTTAATTTTCTTGAAATGTAAGCGATCAATCGATCATTTTGCATCAACACTCCCCCTAAACCTTCCTTGGTGATGCAGGAGCATCCACACTTCATCAAGCGAGCCAACGCGTGGAGTAAAGAACATACAGTTGGACAGCGCCAGCACATATATTTTTGAAATACTTTGGAAAGTTGTTGCGCCGCCATTTGAATGAAAGCATTCATAAGAAGCGCACTTGTAATGTATTATAGATAGGAAGGCATTTAATGGTTTTAATGCTATTAGATAGGAATTCATTGTAGATTTGATAGTTGTAGATTTCGAGAGGGCAAACGGAATATAGGCACCCTCCTTTGTATCATTGTAACATTCAAAAATCAAGCATTCAGAAGAGAAGAGCCAGCAGAGAACTTGTAGAGCCCTCATGTACAGATTGGATTAATAAGAAGAGCTTTTGATTCAATTTCATGACCGGTGTTGTTTTCTCTGTGTATGTGCTTAGGTGTTCATGAGTGTTTGTTTTCCATGTATGCATTTACTTTCAAATATGTTGTGCATGTGATTTCAGAGGTTTACTGATGTCTGTGAGAGAGGAGGATAAGTTTCAATTGTTTCTCTGTTGAGCCGGGAGATTCCTGTATAGAGTGCAGTTGAATTCCTCCGCATAGAGTGCGTTGAGGAGGCTCACAGTTAAACTCTTATTCTCATCGACCCAGAAGTCAAATTGGGTTGCTCGTGTCATGCAGGAGAAGGGAAGACCGAGGTTGAAATCTCAGCTGTTGGTCTGAGAAAAGAAAGGCGTGGGTTACTGTCGCAGTGAGTGCACATAGTCCGGGAGAACTCAACACTTCGAGAATTGTTGAAGTTCGATCATGAGCAGTTTGCGCACTAAGGTCTCTGAAGGAGTCAGAGAATAAAAGCTCAGGAGGGATAGTTCCGTGGAGAACGCATTGGAGCAGACCCAGGAAGGATTTGAACCGAAAGCACTTTAAAGCGGAGGAGTTTTGCAAAGAAGAGAACCGCCGGTCAAAGTTCGTGGAGGAGAATCACGAGATCCCGCTGACCATCCGATCGAGAAAGAGTTGCGCAGGATTTGCCTAAAGGCGTAGGAGGGAACTGGCCATTGGATCTCGGCCCATCGGGGTTCGGGGTTCGGTGTTTGGCGAGGTAAGTGTTTTGTGACTTGTCAAATCGCAAATCGCGATTTCTCGAGTTGACGGGAGCCGTTGATCAGAAACGGGACAAGTGTCGCGAGATCCCAGGGAGTCGGGATTCGGCACTTCGGCGTTTCCAAAATCGAAGGGACCACAAAGGACCAGCAAAGTCCCGAATTGCAACGGGTCCCACGGTGATAGCGTGGGTGTTGACAGGCATCATCGGGGTTTCAGCATTCGGGATTTTCCAAGGCAAAGGACTCGCGACAGTTGAAATCGTGATCCCGTGATCCCCGATCGCATGAGTGGAAGAGTTATGTGGTAGTGTGGGACCACAAGACATAGTGGGAGACAGGTGGCGTCAATTTGGAGTTCGGGGTTCGGGGATTGAAAAAGGCAGTGAAACATGACATCGCCATTCCCGATTTCCCGATAGGGAAAATCCCGATATCCGAAAGGGTTGACCCGTTGACCATCGGGGTTCGGGGTTTTGAGTTGCATGTGACTGCGCTCAGAGAATTCGCGAGATCGCAAATTCCGATTTCCTGATTTCCGAAAGGGAGATCTTCGAAGGAGCTTACTGTGGGTAGTGGACTCGTGAGTGGAGTGGAAGAGTACTTTGACTCTTAGCGCCAGAATTAGAGAAGGTCCTGGGTGAGAGTGGTCGTGCCATCGAGGGCAGGGGTGAAATCACTTGGATGCATCCTTGCATATTAAGAATTCCTTGTCAATATCAGGAACCTTTAGTATGAGTGTTGTTGTTAATAACTCCTTAAGATTTTGAAATGCTTTAGTGCATTTCTCTGACCATATGAATTTCTTGTTTTTTTTTTTTTCCACAATTTCGTAATTGGATTTTCTATCTTCGAAAAACCCTCGATGAAGCATCAATAATAACCTTCTAACCCCATAAATTTACGTACTTCTTTTACTCTTTTTGGTTCTCACCATTCCATAATAGATTCTACCTTCGTTGGATCCACAACAGTACCTTCTCTAGATATAATATGTCCCAAGTAATGAATCTTAGTATCATAAAAAGAACACTTCGACAACTTCATGTACAACTTGTTTTCTCTTAGACACTGTAAAACCAATATCAAGTGTTCCTCATGCTCTTATTTTTTCAGAGAATAAATCAGTATATCGTCGATGAATTCTTTTACAAACTTGTCCAAGTATTGGCGAAATACCCCATTCATCAAACTCATAAATATTCTAGGGGAATTAGTCAATCTTAACAGTAAAACAATAAACTCATAGTATGTGAATCTCCTCTTAAATGCGGTCTTAGGGATATATGCTTCCTTAATTCACAACTCATGATATCCCAATCTAAAGTCAATCTTTGAAAACCCGTTGCTCCTTTCTTCTTTTCAAATAAATCATCTCTTCTTGGTAACATATATTGATTCTTGATTGTTTATTTTTCTAGTTGAAGATAGTCAATACAAAGTCTCCATGATCCATCCTTCTTTCTCACAAAAATAACTGGAGAACCTCGTGGTGATATGCTTGGATGTATAAGTCCCAAGTCTAGAAATTCCTTTAATTTCATTTTCAAATCCTACAGTTCTAGTGTCAACATTGAGTATGGATTTCTTGCAATAGGTTTAGTTCGAAGTTTTAGATTTATGGTAAAATCCAATTCTCTTTCTTGCGGTAAACTTGGTAATTCCTCTAGAAATACGTCAAAAAACTCTTATACTACAGGAAGATTTTCTAATCCTTCTATGTTCCCCTTTTCGTTAAGCACTAAGATGGCATATAACTTAGACCCCTTTCACATATTTTTCTGTAATTGTAAGGAAGAAATATACCTCAACGACACTCCCTGGTTTCTTCCTACAATTATTTTAATCTCGCCCAAATCATCTGTTAAACTTAATTGTTTTGTCTTACAGTTGGTAACACATCATTCTATTCTAACCAATCCATCATGATCACTATATCGTAACATCCCAAGACTGTAACATACAGGTTTACACTTCTGACAACGTCACCCTAGTTAATGTTACAATCCTTGAATTCCCCCCCAACCTTTTGCTTGGCACTAGATGCTATTTTCACAAGTCTAAACCTGTCTTGTTTGAATACCTTCAACTTAATTCTTTTAAGCACAACACTAGGTATAAAACTTTTAGTGGCTCCTCGATCTATTACAATAGTAAAATGTTGATCAATGATCATACTTGACGTCTCAAGAATGGTGGATTGATGCTCGGACTAGTGGTTTTTCACCATTGCAAGTATCCTGTGGGCCTTGCCAAACTCTCCAACTGTAGTCGGTCTTGTTGATACGACAATTTTTTCCTTCTCAATAGGATAGTCTATCTGGTAATGTGTCTCTCCACATGTTCAACATTCATTCTTCAATCTAGTGCTCCTAGTCCCAAATGTAGAAATCGTTGTCCTAAGAGTCTGTTGTGATGGTCTATTATGTGGACAAGGTATAAAATGTTGTTGTTGTTGTGGACGACGTTGTTGGTGTTCATGTTTTGGTCCTCTGTAACGAGTCCTCTGCTGAGGATTCTATCAGTGTGGTGTTGAGAATACAGGTCCTCTAGGTGTATCACGGTGCCTAGAAGTGTGTTTGTCTGGTGTTTGATGTTGTGACGCTCTAGGTGGTGCCTATCCTTTATTTATGGAAGGACTTCTTCCCTGAACCCTACTATTCATCTCTTCTTCAACAATGAGGGCCTTCCGAACTACATCGTGCAATGTCTAAGGAATGAAGATCCTCACTTTCGCACGAATGTTGAAGTTGAGGCTGAAAAAAAACTTGTTAACTTTTATTTTCTTGGTGTTCATATGTGGAGCATATATCAGTAGCTCCATGAATCCAACCTCTTACTCCATTACCGTACGACTACCCTGTCGTAAGGAGTTGAACTCATTAAGTTTGCACTCAATGAGTTCATCGGACAAGTACCTCTTTCATAATCATTCCTTGAACAATTCCCATGACACATCTTCAACAACCATGTTTAGCTGAGGTAGGAGTGTCTTCCACCAAAGAAGAGCACTCCCCTTTACCTGAAATACCGACATGCGAACTTTCATGTTGGAGGTGTAATCACATAGTGAAAATCACATCGCCATGTTCTCCAACCATGCCTTAGTGACTAAGCCATCTATGGCACCCTAGAAATCAGGAAATTTCACTTTTTCGAGTACTTTGTGTATACTACTACTACCTACTAGTGTGTGATTTGAACATTCATTGTTCATAGATGCTCTTCCCTCATCTCGATCCAGGCGATTGATGAACACACATCCTCTAGAAGGATCTCATCATACCTACCACATCTCCTACAACAACCTCCTCTTGCCTAGTAGTCTTCTCATCTCCCTAAGGGTTAGATCCTTCTGGCGTGGATACACTCGGAGGAAGCATACCTCTTCCTCCCACACCACAATTCCTACTCATCTTGCATCCTCTAACCATTATTATCTGCATGGACTATTTCAAAATTTAATTAGTGAAACATATTTAACTATTAAAATAAGACAGTAGAAGGTGTAAGAGTCTAATGTCCCAGGGTTGAACCTCTCTGTGATACCATATGTAAGATACCCTCCATAGGACATATTGTAATTGAATACTAAAAGTTGTTAGTATATATATATATATATATATATATATATATATATATATATATATATAAATTTCTTTTGTAAATCAAATTAAATAAAATTTTAGTGAATATGACATTACCTAAGAAAGGGTAAATTAAATGAAGTGATAGTCATAGTAGACAAAGTAAATTAAATAACATCATTCCTTATCGAGTGTTAACATACAACAAGGTTTAAGTGTCGAGGAGCAAAAAAATATCTATACTGTAAACTAACCCTAAGAAAAATTTGAATGCTTGTTAAAATTCATCTTCTTAGCAATACACTTATTATTGAAATTTCTATTACTCAAAAATCTAATTTACATCTATGCAATTTCAATTAGTCACTAATTTCTAAGATTTGTCGAAACATCATTGTAAACTTCATTTAGCATCCTTAATATGAGTAATGATTCCTTGAGATATAACGACTAGACCTTCTTAATTCAAGTATTACAATCATTACAATCCTTATGCATAACATAGACTAAGAACAATCATTCCAATATAAATAAATACAAGTATAATGACTTACAACCATTTCATTTTAATAATTGACAACTAAATATTAAATTAAAACAATACCCTAAAAAAGAAAAGAAAAGTCATCATTCATCTAATATTAATTCTTATTTTTCAATGATCATTTAGATGAAATGTATTATCTAACCCATAAGATTATTAATATAATATAGGATGAACATATATGTATACAATTGATCTAACATCAACCCTTGTACATATCCAAAACAATAGCCTTTGTATAAGACAATGTTAAGCTTTTCTAAGAATGTTTCTAAGATCTTTATTAAATTTAAGTGTGGAAAACGTTCCTTATTCTCATTCCATAATAGACATTAATGGAGTCCCACAATGACTTATTTCATTCTACGATACAAGTAAGTCATGTATAACTACAATGTTCATAGTATAGAATTAACTATACCAAGGACACATGTGTGAATATCTATTACGGTCATAATGCTTTCTAGGTCAAACTACCCTATAAAAGAAAAGTCATCATTCATCTATTAATTCTTATTTTTCAATCATAGTTTTCAATGATCATTTAGGTGAGATGTATTATCTAACCCATAGGCTTATTAATATAGGTTAATATAAGTGAGATGTACTATCTAACCCATAGGCTTATTAATATAATATAGGATGAACATATATGTATACAATCGATCCAACATCAACCCTTATACATATCCAAAACAATAGCCTTTGTATAACACCATGTTAAGCTTTTCTCAGGATGTTTCTAAGATCTTTATTAAATTTAAGTGTGGAAAACGTTCCTTATTATCATTCCATAATATACATTAATGGAGTCCCACAATGACTTCTTTCATTCTAGGATACAAGGAAGTCATCTGTAACTACAATGTCCATAGTATAAAATTAACTATACCATGGGCACATGTGTGAATATCTATTACGGACATAATGTTTTCTAGGTCAACTTAGTAGATAACTTCTTGAGGGATTTTTCTGCCAGCGAGATTGGCGCTTTACTTCATCAACTCGGTGCATCGAGTCCTATACTCATTTGATGAAGAAGACAATCTTGCATTGACAGAAATAGTTCTCTCAACGGATGGTGTTAGAGATAATGCTTATAGTTGTTGTAATCGTGAGTTTCTAGGTTAACTATTACTGTTGTAATAGTTAGTTTCAACTATGACTGTTGTAACTGTGAGTTTCTAGGTTTACTATTTTTAGCTAATCAGATCCACTTGAGTCAGTGATATGCATGCTATATATGTAACCCCCATTTGTTTTTTAAGTAATAAGAAAAAGTTTTGTGTTGTGTGAATTAATTCTTCCAATTTTATCTTGGTATCAGAGCGAGAAGAAAAGAGACGGATCAGAGATCGTTTTGAGGAGGACCCAACTGTTGAGTTGTGTGTGGAGCGTCCCTGTTGAGCTGTCCAGATTGTTCTTGCGCGATCTGCGGAAGAGATTGTTGCTCGCTTCCAGCATATGCGTGGAGAGTTTGTTGCGGTGACCGATTTACTGCATGGAGCGTTTGCTGTTGAGGGTGCCTGAGTGTTGTCTCTCTGCTGTGTATTTGCCTTTGAGTGGACCTGGTGAGTATTCTTTCATGCATGGACTTTGCTGCGGATTTGCATGCGTGAGCGTGGAGGTAGTTTGCATGCATGAGTGGAGTTTTGAAGTGTGAGTAAAATTCACATGCGTGGAATGAAGGCAAATCGGAATTGCATAAATGAGGTAATGAGTTTAAGTGGTAAAGTGTGGTAAAATATATATATTGTTTATATATATTTTTTATTGGGTCGTGGCTTATTCCATGTGGATAAAGTAAATGCATGTGTATAAAGTGAA
>ML777873.1:477378-508945 GCA_009831015.1 Picea engelmannii
TATGTGTGTGAGAGAGTGTGATTTTTATTTGTAATCAAATGATGAAGAACCAAATATGTAACAGAGTGACATAATTCAGGCTTGTTGTTCTTCATGTTCTTCGGAGCTATAAGAAACACATGACTGGTTGAAGTCTGTTAAAACCTGAAGATTATTGTTGTACTTCGGTGCTTCAAAGTCAAAAGTTACAGGTTACCTTGTTGTTTTGTAATGTGCTATTGTTCAAGTGTTTATGTAAAAATAAGAAATTGTATCTTGATGCAAGCTAGTAGCGAGTTTCAAGTACAATGTTTTTATTGGAAGTCACCTTGTGTAAAGGAATGTTGAAGACATTGAGTATCCAAACTGTTCTTCTATATACTGAAGGATAGCCGAAAGCAAAAATCGGACAGATGAAGGCAAGTTCATAGAATGCATCAATAATTGTCAACTTTTATCACGGAAGCCCCGATGAGCCAAGTTGCCAAATTGTCCAGTATACAAGTGCAAGAAAGATGGTCAGAGGTGTTTTGACTTTAAGTGTGTCAGTGGGTAGCTCGAAGAAGAGGGAGAAGAAAGAGCGGAAGCCGTGTGATTGCAGAGTGGGTTTCAGTGCTGAGGAAGACCAGATCAGACACACAGATGAAAGTTCTAGTGTTGTAACCTTTTGTTATGTTTTGTAATTTGTGATTGAGATATTTGTAATGTAAGCATTAAGAGAGGGTGTTAGAAATAATGCTTATAACTGTTGTAATCATGAGTTTCTAGGTTAACTATTACTGTTGTAATAGTTAGTTTCAACTATGACTGTTGTAACTGTGAGTTTCAACTATGACTGTTGTAACTATGAGTTTCTAGGTTTACTATTTTTAGCTAATCAGATCCACTTGAGTGAGTGATCTGCATGTTATATATGTAACCCCCATTTGTTTGTTAAGCAATGAAAAACGTTTTGTGTTGTGTGAATTAATTCTTCCAATTTTATCTGATGGTTGGACTAGAATTATATTTGATACAATTAAACTACGACTCTAGCGTCGTAATTCTGTCCCATTCGCAATTTCGGAAGAAGGTACAAAACCTGTAATTTGTGAACTGCAGAGAGTTTAGTTGGGAGGTAGTTGCAGAGAATAAGAGTGGCTTAAAGATCGCCTGCCTCTTTTCTGTGTTTGTGTAACTGTCCTTGTGAATCAATAATGATAAATGTCGTATCTAGTACTAGGGTTCTGTCATTTTTTTTTAATTCATGAAAGCAAAGGCGACTACCAGAACTTCAGATCTTCCAAGCAAGAACTATTTTCATACCAGTAAATAGATTTGTTTATACTAAAATAACAAGGATAATTTAACCAGAGAAATTACTATAATTTGTTTTCTTATCAGTCACGCAAACAACAGGAAGAAAACTATCGCTCAAATGATCTTTGCACAGGTATAAAAATATATTTATATATTTTCTTAATTTCAGTACGACATATTTTCTCCTTATGTTAGTGTAATACGCAGAAATAAGATGTAAATATAATAGAATTGAATTAAATTGCAGATGTGAATTAGTATTGTAATTTATGCAGAAAAAGGATCTAACTATTACAGCGTATCAATCATCACTTGTTTCATTAACAGATAAATATTGCATATATGGATGACGACTATCTGCACTTATTCGACTAATTAATTTAAACATGTCTAAACCTTACATTATTTACAAATCAATATTTAGTTATATCTGTAGGCCTATGTGCCTTTGAATTTTCTATAAGAAAATAGAAACAATCCTTTTAATTCAATATTCATCCAAATATATATACACATGTACAACAATATAAATAAATATGAAATATAGTTTACAATGAGATGATTGCAGTCAATTTTTTCAGCTTGTGAATCCAAGGACTTCACCCGTACCTGGCAGCAAACAGTACTAACAAAAGTGAGATCCATTTTTTTTTTCTCTATTTCTTTTATAGAAAAATTCTCAATGACACTCCCTCACATTCCCCAATGTGCTCCTATTTTTTCTCTTAGCAATCTCTGATTTATTTTGTGTCCCCTAACTAGTTTTTAGTTTGAATTGAAATATGATTATTTTTTAGTTAGGATTAGTGGCAGATTGACTCAAGATGCCACTCTATCTAGACAACCTATTCTTTCATGTTTTATTTTCTTTTTATTTATAAATGGTTTTTATTATTTTCATGCACACATGTGCATTTACCCAATTTTATTAGTATTTCTTCTTTCAATTAAATTTCTAGTCTAATTCTTTTATTCCCCTTTTATGGTTTTACTTAAACAAACCTATGTAGATTTAGACTCTTTGTTATTTTATTATTTTTAATTTAATAATCATTTGCATGCTCTTTCTAACAAATTCTAAGTACTTTATTTTTATTTTCTAAGCCTTCTAGATTTTTATTACTCACATTGGATTATGTGACATGTCCTTCAAGACACACCTCCATGCACCAAGGGTGCCACTCGCTTATGACCAATTTTGGAAGTTTTCCCAACACTTCGAGTCAACACTCCACTCGGTCATCCTTGTGAGAGACTAAGGGATTTCTAAGGAATAATGATTCCACCTTATTGCCTGCCCTTTAGAATTCATCGTGAGTGTGTGTCTCAATATTCTGTCATGGCATCGTGGACCTCTCAAACTAGGTAATCATTAACCTACAGTTCGGTTCACAACCAAAGTGCTAGTAGGATGTGACAAGAATGCGGCCACGCGTCTCTCAATTGTCTAGATTTTGTGCATGACCCCTTTACCCCTTATGTGAGTTGGATTAACAAGCATCATTGAGCGTGCATCCACTAACAAGAACATTGTCAATAATCCTTATACATAACATCCATACTAAAATCATCATATATACATGTAAATCAATACTCAAAACTAAAACGAAATAGAAGTCCACTCCCTGAATCAATCTCAAGTCCAAGGAAGTTCATTGATTCCATTAGCATCGTTAACATTTCATGTATCCTACACACTTAGGGAAACTCATTAATAATACCCGTTGATACATATATACATCTAGAATTTAACATATAATCGCAATGACATAATAATATAACTCATAAGAAAAACATAATTATAATGTGTTATAACCGGATTACTTTCTAGCAAGTGTCCTCAAATAATAAGTTAGTATAAGTGTGTTCAGTGGAACTGGATGTTATAACTTCGGGAAACTTCCTAATATTATCAAACCTCTCATTTCCTTTACTTGTAAGAACATATGTTCTCCCACTTTAAAATATATGAAAACTATGTTTGTGTGTGCATAACTTTTCTGCCTATCCTGGGCAACCTTTAAATTTTGCTTTATCTTTTCCATCTGATCTTATGTTTCTTTTAACAATTCTGGCCCAACAACTGCTTTGTTTGTTGAGTTATCCCAAATCACCGATGTGTTACGCTTTCTTCCATACAATGCTTCAAAGAAGCTAATTTTCAATGAGGTCTGATACCCATTATCATAGGAAAATTCAACTAAATGGATATAATCTTCCCACTTTGATGTCTAATCCATCACATACATTTTAAGCATGTCCTCAATTATCCTGTTAGTCATTTTTGTTTTCCCATATGAATTTGGATGATATGTTATAGTAAGATTTAAATTTGTCCGAGATCCCTTTAACAAGCCCCTCCAAAAATTGGAAGTAAACTTTGGATCTTTGTCTGAAACTATTGTCTTAGGCACTCCATGTAGCCTAGCAACTTATTTCATATAAATTTATGCAATATCCATTGCCTTGTGTGTAGTCTTTACTGGAATAAAATGTGTTGGCTTAGTCAATTTATACACCACCACCATGATGTAATCATGATGCTTCATTGTTCTAGGAAGCTTAGTAATAAAATCAACACTGAAAACTTTCCACTTCCATTCTGGAAAGGGAAATGGTTGTAACAAATCCACTGGGTATCTATGTTCTATCTTCACTTTTTTGCATTCTAGATATTTGGTTATGTAATTAGCCACTTATTTCTTCATTCTTGACAAAAAATATTGGCTTCTTACTGCTGCAATTGTTTTTTGATATACTTGGTTCCCTGCATATGGAACATTATGCATCTCCTTTAGCACTGCATTTTTCAGTTCACTTAATTTCGACACATACACCTTACCCTTGTGTATGATAATTCCATCTTCTTTTAGCTCATAATAACTAATTTTCAGCTGAAAATTACCTTGTTGTAATGTCTCTTTTGTTTTCACATAGTGTAGATCTGAATTTGCTGTTGCAATAATTTTTTCTTTCAGATATTTTTTATATATGATGATGGTTGCAATATGCACTTCATAATCTCTCTTGCTGATTGCGTCAACTACTTGATTTTATTTTCCCTTTATATGCTAAATTTCAAAGTCATATTCACTCATAAATTCCATCCATCTAGTTTGCCTAACATTTAGTGTTGGTTGTCCAAACAAATGCTTCAAATTACATTGGTCTATATTTAGATAGAATTTCTTACGCATAAGGTAATTCCTCCACATTTTCAATGCATGTACAATCGTTGCTAACTCCAAGTCATGTGTAGCATAATTCCTCTCATGCGCTTTTAATTTTCTGGACTCATAGCATACCACATGGTCCCTTTGACTAAGGACTCCATCGAGTCCTTCCTTGCATGCATCAGTGTTGGATGTTATGGGATGACAAAGGTTATACCTTAATTTTCCAATAAAACCCTAGAAACCATCAACCCTTGTGGTAAACTATAACGCTATACTGCATACAGAGTGTGCAATGTAGTCTCACCTGAGATGGCTTATGGGTGATTGTAGGATGCAAGTTTTTGCAATCATGGAAGGGATTGGGGATGTTCTACTTCTTCTATTATTACTTTAACATCCATCATATGATACCATTCATGTAGATTTAACAATTATTCCATTCTTCATTATCAGTGCTACGCACTACAAAATACTACTCTAACCATTCATTACTCATTCATAATTGAAAAAATAATAAAAACCTAAAACATAACATAACATATTATTTTACCATGTTTCACCCCCCCGGGTGGCGCAGACCGCCTTCCCTCCAAAGGGATGCTCGACCTCCCGATCTTCGATCATTTAAAATACTGAGTCATAGTGACTCTTTGGGTCCATTTTTCCTCCTTGTGACTACGACTATGGTTGTGGGTCTATCCCTTTGTGATTCGGGCTTTGGGGATATCCTGAACTCTTCCTTCTCTTCTTCCTCAAATGCACTACTATGAATCTCTAAAATCTCACCACAAGTCTCCTTGAGTCTACTGGCCCCACTATGGTTCGGTTTTCGTGACTTCGTGAAACTCTAGACTCCCGAACTCCTTGATCTATTTCCATGTGCCCCTTTCGCTATCAACGACTGAAATCTGTTCACGAATTTGGACTTCGTGACTCTCCTTTTGGAAAGCCTCCAAACTTACCATACTCTGAAGTGTCAAAGACCTTACAGCTATCCTTCACATAGCTTTCCCAGATCTGATGGTCTGGAATCATTCGTCTCCCCCTGAGACGAATCTCATCCACTAGTTTCAGTAAAGACTCCAGGGACTTTTGTCCTTGAAGAATTTCCACTGCTCTCCCTCCTGAGCTTTACTTCTTTGGTTTCCCTTGGTTCCTATGAAAACCTCCTTCAACACTTAGTCGAAGTTTTGATCTATGAATGCCTTGCAATATATTCTCTTCCACAGTCGAGTCCTATGTGGATGACTTTGCACTCCTTGCAATTGTTCTCCAACTGCTTTTGTCTCTTGTGATTGGAATCACGCTACCCCTCCTGATCTTTCAAGTCTGAAAAATCTGTCATGCACTCCTTGCGGACGTCAATGAACTCCTTGCATAGATAAGTTTCATTATCACTCTTGAGATTTCGATTCGAAACAGACTCAGTCACGCACTCCTTGCGGACACTGTGCATGCCTTGCACTCATTCAATGAAGAGAAAAAATTGAAATGTATTCACTCTTCACAGTGACTCATACATTCAACAATGCAAATGCAGTCAAGGATTCAAGAACAATAAATAACAGAGAATTAAAAAAATAACAGAAAGTCTACCATTCACTCATTCAGATAGACACAACAACCACACACCTTTGGGACAATATTCCTCTATTATATTCATTCAACTGAAACTTACATACATTCATACATTGTTCTTCACTACTCCTTAACATATACACTGTGAATCGAATATCTTCTATCAACAACATTCCAACAACAAGAGCAACAAAAACCACTACTAGGAAATATTACAAATCTTTTTATACAATGGTGTGCTCTTCAAGCCTTTCCCTCCAACTACTCTACGGTATCTTATCTGAATTAAATTCTATCAACTACTTAACATCTATTACAATAAATATTGAGTCAGACAGATAAGAGCAAAAGCTCCAAATCTGTACTGTGATCTGTCTCATAAAACAAAATACATTCCCCATCGATCTTACGCGATGGCTCAACCTCCGATCATTAAAGAAGTTCATAACTAAAAAAAAAATCTTTGTCAGATGTTACATTAATACATTGATATTTGAAATTAAAAATATTTCAAAATACACGCTAGTGCACCCAGCTCTCTCCCACTTTTTCTTTGTTGGCGATGCTCCTGCATCACCCTGAGCCACATCCACAAAGATCTTCGGCTTCTTATTATTCTTCATCAAAATAGTTTTTCGTGCATTACATCATGGGTTTAATAATGGTTCATGACGCTGACCAGTGTCACACCAAGCTACAGAGCTTGTGACCTGACCCTCAATTACACTCCATAAGTCTCTGTTAGCTCCCCATCTATTCAACAAAAAAGTACTTCAACTCAAAAATCACAAAGGTGCTCAAAGTACTTCTCTCATACAAAGTGATAATGATGATTATCATCCTCCTCTATATACCTCATACATCCTCTATTTATAAAACAATGGTGGGTAAGAAACCTTACATCATGACTCAAAACCATAATTCTAACTAGAATCCACTTGTCCACTTTCTAACTGCCTTCCGCGTGGCTGGTCTTTGATCCAACCGTTCCTTACTTTGACTATGTGTTGATATTCCTTAATTCCTAGCACCTTGCTTCATTTTCCGTCTGTCACACTGCTTTCCCTTCCTTCCTTGTGCGCGTTGCTTTCTTGGTCCCTTCTTCCTCGTTTACTGCATTGATCCCCAAAATTGCCTGCTCCAACAATCGATATACACAACAAAATATTTGTTTGGATATGAAATCTTCAAGTTTGGCGCACTTGTCAATATTCCTTTAAAATTTTGAAAAATCTCTTCACACTTGGAATTCCATTCAAACTTCAATCCCTCATTTTGCAAAGAAGTGATTGGACTTGCAATATTTTAGAACCCTTTTATGAATCTTCAGTAATAATTGGAAAGACCCATTAATGATATGATCTCTCTCACATTATTTGGCATTTTCCATCCTCTAATGGCATCTATCTTCTGAGGATCCACTTCTATGCTTGTTGTTGATATTATATGCCCCAAGTAGTGAATCTTCTTTTGATAAAAGATGCACTTACTTATCTTAGCATACAATGTATGCTATCTTAAAACTTGAAATGTCATTCTTAAATGTTGTTCATGTTCCTCTTATGATTTAGAGTAGATGCAGATATCATCTAGGAACACAATTAAAAAATTCTCGAGATACTCCCTGAACACTCCATTCATCAGGAACATAAAAACTGTTGGGGAATTTGATAGCCCAAATGGCACTACCATGAATTCATAATACCCATATTTTGTTCTGAATGTTGTCTTGATGATGTATTATTCTTTTATCCTTACTTGATGATAGTCTGATCTCAAATCAATATTCGAAAATGTTCTCGCACCTTTCAGTTGATCAAACAAATCACCAATTATTGGAAAATGATACTTATTCTTTATGGTAACCTTATTAAGTTTTCTGAAATCAATACACAACCTTAAGGTTCCATCCTTATTATTCACAAAAGGAACCAGGGCTCCCCAAGGTGACACACTTGGGCATATATATATCTCTTCTTCAAAATTTATTCAAGATGCATCTGTAACTCTTTTAAATCTAGTGTGCCCATTTTGTAAGGTGTCTTAGACACCGGGGAAGCTCATAGCTCCAAATCAATAGAGAAATCAATGTCTCTATTTGGTGTAAATCCTTTATATTCTCTAAAAACATCTTCAAAATATAGATGGTGTTCAATGTTTTCCACTTTATCTTTGGATTCCTCCTCCATATGGGCTTCAAAAATATGACATCCTGTAACACCCCAAGGCCAAGCCCCTATTGAATTGTAATTATTCTTATAGGCTGGTGAGCCAGATGCTAAGGCCAATGAGCCTGATTTTATATATGTAAATACACACATATCATTAATAAAATTACACTATTGGGTGTAGACCCTCCACGAAGAAAGAGTTATGGGGCACTAAGCTCCACTAGGTGGGGAAGGGGATAAGTGTCTAGGAATAGGGGCTAAGCTAGAGGGATTACCTCTAAAGGAATAATATGATATTATTGTTTCCTAGAAGCTAAGGTTTGATATAACAATGTTGTCCTAATTTCCTGGGAGAAAGGGGGGACGAGTGTTAAGTGGAACTCATGCAGCTTTAGGGAAGCATGTGTAAAACTGAGCACATGTCGTTTTAGGTGGGAAAGTCAGCTCGTTTGGGGGTTCGCTCACCATTATCATGAGTCTGAAAATTCTCATGACTGTCACAAATCCTTCACCATTGCATCTATAGTCTTGCGAATCTAGACACCCTAGAAGAGAGCCACACTCACCACTAATGCACGCACAATTGTAACCTGCAGTTACTAGACATCATCCTGTGTGTTTTTCCTGTGAAGCCTAACACATTTGTATTTTCCTGAGCCATGTTGTGTCTTAGAATTTGGATGTTTCCACTTTTCGTGTCCATACCCTTTTTTTGTTGCTGCTCTCACCCGTGTGTTAGCTAAATGTTGTTGTTGTATTTCTTAGGACATGAATTGAAGAAGTAGTTTTTCAAGCCTATGAGCAACTCTCCCAGATGAGAGAGTTTGTTGGGAAGTGATTTATCCTAGAGGGAGTCCCGTAGTAGCTACAATACTATGATACTTTCAGTCTAGCCTGCTATTGAAGCCCAAGGTAAGGGAGGTGTAGTAGCCGATGCACTAGTATTAGTGAAGGTGTACCCTCCTGGGTTGAGTAGGCATGTGGGGAATGAGGATATGTGGGTTGTGGGTGTAAGTGAATCCTCGGATAAAATATCCTTCTTGTTGTTCTTTGCAACTTCCTTGTTGTCCTTACCAAGAATTCCCTTTCCTGGTGGAGTTTTGTCCTAGCTCGAGGGTGACCCACTGTTGAGCATGATGAGCACCATGGTCTAAGGCTGGGAAGTTCATGGAAGGTATGACGCAGTTGGTGGTCACCTATTAAAAGATACGTACCAATTATTTATTCATTGTATGCTGCGTATTTGTATTTTCATTATAATTAATGAGTAATACCTTTATATATATGTTTCATGTAGGTGTTAATGTTTCTTCTGCATGAACAAGTGTATGAGTAGGGTATTGTCGTATATTTAATTGCATTAGATAGATATATATTTATATGTGTGAATACCAGGTGTTATATCTTTCTTCTGGTTAAGTTTTATATGTGATTATTTCCACAAAGTTACTCAGTGGCATGGCCTCACCTGTTGTTTAAGTCCAGGGATGTCACAGAAATGGTATGAGAGAAGCAAAGGAAAAGAAAAGTTTGTTTCGGTAGCGTTACCTGACCGGGGTCACTGCCCGAGGGACGTTGCAAATTGGTATCAGATCCAACGTTTCGACACTGAGCCTGGATGGGCCATGTTAGTGGTTAGCGAGACAAGACTTTAGAGGAAATTGTTGTTGAAAGGGACAAAATTGAATTGTAGATCATTCCAGAGTGCCAAGAGAATACCTTGGTCATGTTATGAAGCTCAAGAGGTATAACATTTTATGGAATGGTGGCAGAGAAAAGAGACTACATTAACCATGGGTTTGGAACCACAAGGTTTGAATTTGGGCTGTAATATCTGCGCAAGGGAAAGACCAACATTTTCCAACTGCCAGATATAGAAGGAGATGCATGAAGGTTAACCTGGAATTCCTTCAGACTTTGTGACTTTGAAAAAGTTAGCTATTAAGAAGCAAAAGAAGGGCCGATGCCCCTAAGTTTTGAAGTCTTGGAGGGGATCTACACCGTAGATCCGGGGATAAGCCTTACCATTAGATCAATTCAAGAGGAGAAGGTAAGACACATTGTGAAAAGCAGATCTCAACCATCAGATCTGCGCTCATATCTACACACAAGTGGCTGTGAGTCGTGGATCTCACAACTATTAAGAATTAGTCATTTGGGAGAAACGAGATGTGTTAAGATGAATCCTTTGAAGTCTCGAAGCCGAAAGTTTGATGTGACATGGCATGATGACATCACCCAAGATGATGTGGAATTCCTTAGTCCCACCACGTATCGGTCATAATGGAACTTTGATGACCCTATTAGACAAAATAAATCTGACATGTGGGGCCATATTCCACCACCTTAATTGTTCACAGTCGTACCAAGTGGACTCAGAAGGTAAAGTAGATCAGAAATTCAGATTTTGGGAGTTTGATGCTTGGGAGAAAGGGGGTAGGCAAAGGTGAAATATTTTGAAGTCTGAAGTCTCGAAGTGACATGGCCTGCTGACGTCACTAAGGATGATGTGGACACATGCAATGTGTGCCACATGTTGATGAGTTTATAACCGTTGTAAGATTGTAATGCAGTTAGAATGTGACATTATCACCCACTTGATTGGTCCACGTGTTGGCTTCGTGTATCCTACCATGTAGCGCTCCTGAAGGTGGAACAAGGTAGTTAAACTTGGCGAAGACGTTAGTTGGATCGGTCCCACATTAAATTGGTCACGATTTATCAAGATCAAGGGCCGAGAGGCATTGTGGAGATTGAAGATGCGTAGAAGATAATTCTACAAGGCAGTCCCGCAATTCAAACCATGGTTTCTGAGAAGGGGTATGTTTTAGTGTGGGGACAATTGCGGAATGATCAACAGGTTACTCCAAAACCACCAACCAATGTCCCCACAATTTGAAAATTATAAAGTTTGATGTGACTTTTCGGTATCTTTTAGTTCAAGCACGAAAACCGTGGGCCCCAATGGACGCATGGCACCAGATCGTAAAGTTTGGAGACTGGACACTCCATAAGAAATGGCTCATGATGGAATGGGAGGAAGAAACCCCAAATTTTTGTTACACCAAAGAAAAGTGATGCGGTGACGTCACCAGGGTAATGTGGAAGTACACAGAGACTCATGGTTCGGGAGTTTTGGGTTGAGCAAAGGTGGAATCATTTAAAGTCTTAGAGCCCCAAAGCTTCGAAGTCTCGAAAACTTGAAGCCTAGAGTTCCATAGCGAGTATCATGCATTGGATGATTAGAGACGTGGACTATTGATCCACCCTACTTCATGAGTTCACCAATCTAACAATCTGAGAAAATTGTTGTGATGTGTTTTGAAATCTGCCAAAGCTCAGAGCCCGAAACTTGAAGTTTCAGGGTTCCGAATAAGAACCCAAATGATAAATCATAAGCGCTAGGTCACATGTGTGGTCACGTGTGAACCAAGGGTTCAAGAAAAGAGGCTAGCACCGAATGGTGAATTGTTATAGAACAGAATGAGGCTTAGAGATAGAATCATGGGGATTCTTGATCAACGTAGACCGACTGAAAATGGATTCTGATATTCTTTATGTTGAATCATATTGTTTAAGTTCCTATGGAAAATTATTAAAATGTTTTTGCAGAGTTAACAATTGACGGGCCGAACTAAGTTGTTTTATAGTGGAGAGCATGGAGGAGGCACAAGATGCTTACAGTTCAAAGGATGAAGTTAGAGGAATGAATGTCCATTTGGGATCTAAAGGATTGAACTCCAATGGGCATGGAGACAAGATAGATAAATAACAGAACATGAAGAAAACCATTAAAATGTTGTAGAAATATGTACAAACTCACCAAGCAAATAAAAAAAATCTTATGAAATCCAGGGAGAAACAGGGATAATTGAATGTGAAGTTGATGCAGAGCATGGAAATAATAGAAAATAAATTGGATAAGGAGAGTGGCTCAAGAAAATCAAGAATTCCCATAAGAACAAGAAGTATTAGCCAACATCACCAGCACTCTCCGAGGAATTCCAATAAGAGAGCACACAACAACTCAAGTCCATCCCCTGTTAGGAAGAATAAGAGGTCTGTGGAAGATGAGATATGAGGTGAAATGAACAAAATCAAACCTCCTACATTTGATAGGGAGCACAAGAAGGATGAATATGTAGAGACATGGTTCTTGGGCATGAGAAATTATTTTCAATTACATAATTATTCTTCTCATGCGGAAGGAAGAATTGCCATCTATCAACTCAATGGGAAGGCGTCTGTATGGTGGTATCAACTTGTGCAAGTACAACACATCAAAGAGAAGAATTTTACATGGAGGGAATTCAAGAGACATTTTGAAAGGAAGTACCTAACTAAGAGGTATTATGACAAGAAAATGAAAGAGTTCTTTGAATTCAAGATGGGAAGTATGTCCATTGATGAGTATGAAAGAAGATTCTTGGAGATTTTGAAGTATGTTACGTTCATAAAGGATGAGACAGTTAAGATTCAAAGGTATTTGAGTGGGCTTCCATCTTCCATTAGTGACAAGATCCAATATGATGATCTTAAAACTATGTAAGAAACTATAAGGAGAGAAAAATGCTTATATGATCATCAAAAAGAAAATCCTACTTTCCAAAAATCTTGGGAAGACAAGAAGAAGTTTAAGAGGGAGCAGAGGCAGAAGGGAAACAAACCACCATTTTTCAGGAACAATCCTCAAGGATAGCCAGTTTTGAGAGATCCCAGGATGGTTGAAGTAGGTGGGAAAAGGCCAAAGAAGACACCTATGGGATGTTGGGATTGGAAAGGACATCATAGTTATAGAGATTTTCCTCATAGAAAGGACAACATGAGAGTTTTTCACAATATTCAGCAAGTTGAAAAAGTGGAGGAAATGGGTAGGAGAGTACCAAGAATCTATGTATCCCTGGACAACAAGTAAGCTAAGTTTCAATCACATATGATTGAATTTGAAGGTATGATTAATAACCATGCCTTTATTATTTTAATAAACTCAGGATCTAGTCATAGTTACATAGATCCTAAAGTTGTGGAAATATTATGCTTGGTGAGAAGAAAGCATGAGAAATCTTGGCTGGTACATCTGGCTACAGGAGCCAAGAGGAAAGTTGTTGAGTCGGTTAAATCATGTCTAGTGGGTATGAATGGACTAAGTACCAAGTAATATATGAATATATTGCCTTTAGGATAATATGATTTCCTAATTGGTATTGACTGGTTGGAACAATACCATGCCATTTTAGACTTCCATAACAAGGAATTCACTTGCTTGGATGAGGAAGGAAATTGGAGAGCAGTCCAAGGAATTCCCAGGGCAGTTGCTATGAGAGAAATTTCAGCAATGCAGCTGAAGAAATGCTATAGGAAAGGTTGTCAAATATTTGCAGCTTATATGGAGGAGATATATAAGGATAAGGTACCAATTCTAGAGGATCATATAGTCCTAGAATATTTTGAATATGTGTTCAAGGAGATACCAGGACTACCTCCAAAGAGAGATATTGATTTCTCTATAAATTTGATGCCTAGAGAAGCCCCAATGTCAAAGACTCCCTACAGAATGAGTACACCAGAGCTGAAGGAACTGCCAATACAACTTGAAGAGCTTCTGAATAAGGGGTATATTCACTCAAGTGTATCCCCTTAGGGTTCCCCAGTCTTGTTCTTAAAGAATAAATATGGAACAATGAGGTTGTGCATTGATTTTAGACAATTGAACAAAGTGATTATAAAGAACAAGTATCCCTTATCAAGGATTGATGATCTCTTTGATCAATTGAAAGATGCAAAGATATTTTCAAAGATATATCTCAGGTCAGGTTTCCATTAGGTAAGGATTAAAGAGGAAGACATCAGGAAGACCTCCTTCAAAAAAAGGTATGGTTATTATGAGTTCACAGTGGTGCCATTTGGGTTATCAAATGCACCTGTTGTTTTTATGTACTTAATGAATGGCATTTTCAGGGAATATTTGGACAAGTTTTTCATTGTCTTTCTCGATGACATCCTTGTATATTCCAAGTCGAAAGAAGAGAATGATAATTATTTGAGGATGGTTTTGCAAGTTCTAAGAGAGAATTAGTTGTATGCCAAATTGAGCAAGTGCTCATTTTATCAAAACAAAATTCACTATTTGGGGCATATCATATCCGAAGAAGGAGTATTCGTAGACCCTGAAAATATTGAGGCCATTAAAGGGTGGACAACACCTAAAAATGTAACATAATTCAAATCCTTCATGGGTCCAGATGGCTACTATAGAAGGTTCATTGCAGGGTTTTCAAGAATATCTCACCCCATCACTTCCTTGCAAAGGAAGGGGAAGAAATTCTAATGGACAGAAGAATGTGAAAGAAGCTTCTAGAAATTAAAGCAACAGTTAATCAGTGCTCCAATTATGAATATTTCATATCCGAATGAATATTTTGTGGTTTTCACAGATGCATGTAAAGAAGGACTAGGAGGATTCCTCAACCATAATGGGTTTGTGATATGCTTTGAGTCCAGAAAATTGAAAGAGCATGAAAGGATCTATGCCACTCACGATTTGGAGTTGGAAGACATTGTACATGCACTAAAGAAATCGAGACATTACCTCATGGGAAATATCTTTGAGCTCAAGATAAACCATCATGGTATGAATTATTTGTTTGGTCAACCTACATTGAATGCTAGTTAGAGAAGATGGTTGGAATTCCTTTGTGAAAATGAATTTGATATCAAGCACATCAAAGGAAAGGAGAACAAAGTGGTTGATGCACTCAACAGTAGAGTGCATGAACTGCATGCTACAACCATCAACATATATCAAATGTATATTCAAGGAAGAATCTTTGAGGCTACAAAAGTTGATTCAAAGTACATAGAATTGGTAAAAAAATTGCAACAAGGAAAAATGCAGCAGAAGGATGAAGATTTTGAATTGGGAATTGATGGAATTATCTTATACAAAAATAGAGTATATGTACCTAACTCTTATGAATTGAAGAGTGCAATTTTAAAAGAAATGCACAATTTACCTTATTCAGGACACCCAGGATATCAAAAAACAATTTCAGTAGTCAAAAGCCAGTATTATTGGCCAGACATGTAGAAGGAACTTGTTGAATTTATTGCCAAATGCTTGGAATATCAAAAGGTAAAGGCTTATCATAGACACCCAAATGGTTTTCTATATCCGTTAACCATCCCTAAGTGGAACTGGGAAGTGGTGACAATGGATTTCATCACATGATTTTCCATAACAAGCAAGCAACATGATGCAATCATGATAGTAGTGGACAAGCTTACTAAAGTTGACCATTTTATTCCATTGAATACCACTCACAAGGAAACTAACATTGTTGATATATATATGAGGGAGGTATCATGATTGCATGGTATTCCAAAGACAATTGTTTCTGGCAGAGACCCAAATTTTACCTCAAGGTTATGGAGAGTATTATTCGATGGGTTTAGAATGAACCTAAACTTCAACACAACCTATCACCCTAAGTTAGATGGAGAAAAATAAAGAGTAAACCAATTGATAGAAGACATGATAAAGATGTATAGGATGGACAAACCATCTAAATGGAAAGATTATCTACACTTGGTAGAATTTGCCTACAACAATGCATATCAAGCATCATTGAAGATGAGCCCATTTTAAGCACTTTATGGAAAAAAGTGCAACACCCCAATAAGTTGGAACAATCCAGTTGATAGGGCAGTGGTTGGGATAGAGTTTCTTAAGGAAATGGAAAAGAAAATGTTGAATATTAAACAAAATTTGAAGGCTTCCGAGGACATTCAAAAACATTATGAAGACAAAGGAAGAAACCATAGAGATTTAAAATGGGTGACTATTTTTTCCTGAAGGTGAAAGCCTACATAAGTTCCCTAAAGCTGGGAAGTTGTTCCAAGTTGGCAGCCAAATTTTGTGGACCAACTGAAATCCTAGAAAGGATTGGACAAGTAGCTTATATTCTTTCATTGCCTATATCCATGACTGCTCATAATGTATTTCATGTATCATTGGTCAAGAAGTATACACCCGATGTTAATAATCTGATTGATTGGAATGTGATCCAGGTGTAACAAGAAGGCTCTTTGTAAGTGCATCATGTGTTCATACTGGATTGGAAGAGAAAGAAACTATCGAATCGAGTCATAAATCTTGTAAGGATTCAATGGACCTGGTATAGTCCTGAGGATGCAACATGGGAGCATGAAGATGCTATGTAGGAAGAGTACCCACATCATTTTGAATATTTTTGAAATCATGTTGTTATTATGTAAAGAGTTTCACTGAGGATAGTGAAAAAATAAGGGGAGGGGATTGTAGCACCCCAAGTCTGAGCCCCTGCTGAATTGTAATTATGCTTATAGGATGGTGAGCCGAGTGGTTATAAGCTAAGAGACTTATGTGTTTATTAGGCTGGTGAGACAGATCCTAAGGACAATGAGCCTGATTTTGTATATGTAAAAACACATGTATCATTAATAAAGTTACACTATTGAGTGTAGACCCTCCACGAAGAAAGAGTTAAGGGGGACTAAGCTCCACTAGGTGGGGAAGGGGCTAAGTGTCTAGGAATAAGGGATAATATAGAGGGCTTACCTCTAAAGGAATAATATTATATTATTATTTACTAGAAGCTAGCGTTTCATATAACCATTTTTTTCTAAGTTCCTGGGGAAAGGGGGGACAAGTTTTAAGTGGAACTCATGCGGCTTCAGGGAGACATGTGTCCTGAGAGCATGCAGTTTTAGGTGGGAATTTCATATTGTTTAAGGGTTCTCTCACCATGCTCACAAGTGTCACGATTCTCATGACTATCACATATCCTTCACCATTGCATATATACTCTCGTGAGGTTAGACACCCTGGAAGAGAGCCACACTCCCCACTAATGCACGTGCAATTGTAACTTGCAGTTACTAGACGTCGTCCTATGTGTTTTTCCTATGAAGACCAATGCATTTGTATTCTCCTAAGTCATGTTGTGTCTTAACATTTGGATGTTTCCACTTTCGGTGTCCATACCCATTTTTTGTTGCTATCGTCACCCATGTGTTAGCTAAATGTTGTTGTTGCATTGCTTGGGAGCTTAATTGAAGAAGCAAGTTGCCAGGCCTATGAGAAACTCTCCCACGTGAGAGAGTTTGTTGGGAAGTGATTTATCTTGGAGGGAGTCTCATAAAAGCTACAGTACTCTGAGACTTTTGGTCCATCCTCTTGTAGAAGCCCAAGGTAAGGGAGGTGTAGTAGCCGATGGACTAGTATTAGTGAAGGTGTATCTTCTTGGGGTAGAGAAGGCATGTGGGGAATGAGGGTCTATGGGTTGTGGGCGTAAGTGGCTCCTGGGATAAAATATCCTTCCTGTTGTTCTATGAAAATTCCTTGTTTTCCTTGCCAAGCCTATAATTCCCTTGCCCAGTGGAGTTTAGTCCCAGCTCGGGGGTGATCCACTACTGAGCATGATGAGCAGTGTGGTCTAAGGCTGGGAGGTTCATGGAAGTTCTGCACACAGTTGGTGGTCACCTATTAAAATATAAGTACCAATTCTCTTTTCGTTGTATGTTGTGTATTTATATTTGCATTATAATTAATGAGTAATGCATGTATATATATGTTGCATGTAGGTGCTAATGTTTCTTCTGCATGAATAGGTGTATGAGTAGGGTATTGTTGTTTGTTTAATTTCATTAGATCGATATGTATTTATATGTGTGAATACCATATGTTATCTCTATCTTTGAGTTAAGTTTTATATGTAATTATTTCCACAAAGTTACTCGGTGGCATGGCCTGGCCTGTTGTTTAAGGTTGAGAATGTCACAGAAATGGTATCAGAGCAGTAAAGGAAAATAAAAGGTTTCTTCAATAGCATTACTTGACTCAGGTTTCCATTCGCGGGACGTTACAGATCCCTTCCTGAAGCTCTTATTCAACTTCATAGTTGAAATATCCCTAACAACTAGAGCTCTTGGAATTCCTTGAATCTTTCCTTGTTTCCCTTCCTCATCAAGACATATGATTTTCTTGTTATAACAATCTAGGACAACATGATGTTCTTCCAACCAATCCATTTCAATTAGACAGTCATATGAACCCAATGGTATGATGTTTACATCTACCTCCGTGTTGAGTCCATTCATGTCTATTTGACAATCTTTAGCCACCTCATTGATCTTTCTCTTAGCCCCCATAGCTAACCAAACTAACCAAGATTTCTTATGCTTACTTCTTTGCAGGTGAAATATTTTGACAATTTTAGCATTTATGTAACTATGGCTAGCTCCAGAATCAATCAAAATTTCTATGGGATGGCTATAAATATTACCTTCCACTTCAATCATGGGGGATTGATACGATGTCTACTTGTTTTCCAAGGATTCATAAATCCTTGGCATGCTTCCTACCATTTCTTCCATTGTTTCAACCTCTTGAATGTTGTGGACAATCCTCATTCTTTATCCTTTGTGAGGGTCGTCTCTATATAAAAAATCCTCTATAAACTATTCCAAAGAATTAATGGATTTGGACGGCAATGTTTCACACCACTTCTTAATGCGAACTCCGAAAGTCAAGGTAAAAATCCCACACATAGCACCTTTGTGATTTATATCATGAGAAATACAATTTTGAATAAGCTGATTAATATGTTAATATGCAGTAATTTCACCCTCACCATCAAGCTTCCCTTTTGGAGAGGATTTAACTATCTTCAATGGAGTGCTACATGACACTCAATCTAAAAATGCATCTCCAAATGGGATTTTGGGTAGGAGGCATTGAAATTAAAAATAATTAAAAACAAATGACTCCACAGGACCAGTTTGTTACTTTGATCATCCTTCTTGTGCCAAAAATGTTGATGGCCATAATTAACCATGATCAACATTAAGGACATCACTTGGTCAAGGCCCCAATTAGACCCTTATCTATTTGGTGTGGTGATTCTGACTAGTTGCAATGGGTCCAATTACCCTTACCTAAAACTAACCTAATCTAAATGTTAATCTAATCTAAACTAATCTAGAACCTAAACTAGCATTAAACCTACCTCTCTCCTTACTAATATAGAATAACACTTTATGCTACTAACAATCAAAAGAAAATATTTTCCTTTTTCATTTACTGGAAGAGCTAATCTTTGAGTCATCTAAAATGAGGGCTCAACTAAACCACAAGAATGCTTGCTCCTATGAAAGGATACTTAATGAAATGCACTTAATTAAACTAAATGTAAAATGCATTTTATTCTAAATGCAAACAATAGAAATAAATCTATTATATCCTAATTAGGAAAATAAATATACTTATTCCCAATCGAGAAAAAGAGATAATATCATGGATCATCTTGAACCCAAAATAAAATGAAGCAAACAGGTCAAAGAAAAATTTCTAAGACTTGTTGTTGTTCAAGCATATATATACAGATAGTTAGCTGATAAATATTTAACAATTCAAATGAAATTTTCATCTAATCAAATGAAACATGTTAAACTAAATAACTATGGAATAACAAGAATAAAACAAAATGAATATGGAATTAAGTTGATAGATAGATAGAAGCTTGATACATAAAAGATTGCCCAAATGCAACTGTGAGATCTAAATCTATCTTTGTTCAATTCTGGAAAATATCTTAACAGTGATAAAAATAAGCATGAATTTTTCTAATCTAACAATAGTTCTTTAAAATATAATCATACTCATAGAAACAAAGAATAAACAAGAATTGAATGATCTCTTTGTTAAGTCTCCAAAACAGACAACAATAGGGATAATTTTAAGGATGGAAATTTATTTTGAAATGTACAAGCCTTGGCGAATATTATTGGTCCTTTATATCTCAACTATAAATGTTTAGTGATAGTTTTGTTAAAATATTCAAATTTCTAATGATTTTATATAGTTTTTATAAACTTTTGGTTATTTTTAAGGTAAAATAATTTTGTCTTATTGAATTTGGGACAATAATTTTTAGAATGGTGAATCGCTTTTTGGGAAAAAACATGGAAAAGTATCCCATGAGAGAAATTTTTCCCTTAGAATTTTCCCTGGACAACAGTTCTCATGAATGATAAAAAATATAAGGAGTTCTCTCTTTCCTAATCCAACAGGTGGCCAATCTTATACAAGATGAATCCCCCTTACAATAGTGAAAAGAGATTAATCTCTTACAGAAAATGGAATCCCCAATCAATAGCCACTTCATCCCATTTTATATTGAACAGAGTTATGATAAAACCAAATAAATTCCTTCTATCTTGGTCACATCGAATCCCTTCTATCAAATAATAACTTCTCAAATAAAACAAGATTTCAACTAGAAGATAGTCGTCACAATAAATTGTTATAATAAACACATCCAAGCCTCATATCTTGATCATTTTTTCTTGTCATATTTTGGTTTGAGAACATGCAATAATTGGCCTTGTAATAAACACTCGACACATGTACACACAAAACCAAAACAAATTAATAATATAAATATTTTAAGAGTGACTAGAGAATCTATGATTCTATTATGTACTCACTATTGTAGGACTATGTTTTCATTGATGTCAAATGATTGATTTCAAAGAGTTGATGTCAAGTGGTGGCATGGTAATGTGTTGTCATTGATGTCAAGGTTGATGTCAAAGGGAGTCGTGTCATTGATGCCAAGGTTGATGTCAAAGGGAGTTGTATCATTTATTTCATGTCATGGTTGATACCTAAAGTAGTCCCATGAATTCTCTTATGTAGGAATAACCAAATGGATGAAATCCAAAGTGGCCCCCTTATGGTGAAATCCCTCATGGGAAGACGCTTTGTAAATTCCAAATGGTTAAGTGTTTGATTAATTCTAGATGTGTGGTCATGAAGATCAAAGTTGTGTGGAAGAAAAGGGGTTGAATAATAGGTCAATAGGATATAAAATGTTGATGGATGGATAATACTCATCATGCCATTTTCAGTGATATGTGGTACACCACATAGTTCTTCACAGTTAGGGAGATATGGCCTTAAAAAGTTGGATAACCCATTATAGTAATCTAAAAGCCCCTAGAAGGTCAACAAGAAGTTAAAATCTTCTAGAAAATCAGAAAGAAGATTCCCTAGTCAAAGTGGTTGAAACCAAAATTAATTAAATAGTAAAGTGGTTGCAACAATAAGTGGTGAGTTTACTATTTATGGTAAAGTGATTGTAAGTGGGAAAAGTAGTTAAAAGTGGGTTAGACCTAAAAGAGGGAAGTTGGGTTAAACAGTTAGAAGATAAAATTCTAGAGGAATCTAATTGGAGAGTATAAATAAGAGAGAAAGGGTCTCCCATTATGATCCACTTGAATACTAATTGAACTTAGTGAAAGGCTATTGCAAGTGCATTAACAAATATGAGTAAGTATAGTTATGAAGGAAAGTCAAGGGAAAAGTCTCGGAGTTGAAGAAAACGCAAGTAACCCTAATCTTTCAGACATACATGAGCTCCAGAAGAAGAAGTCTGCATACATATGCGAGTTGTAGGAACATAGAAGCATGGATATCTGCAATATGTAGAAAGGGAAAGTGAAGATCTAAAGAAATGGCAAGGAAGATGATATTGTTCCTGGTTTCAATGTTTGGGGAGATACTACATGTATGTTGGTATGAGATCTCAAGAATAAGGTCAATTTCAGAGGTACTGGTATGATTGTATACATGTTTTTATGGTCAATTATTGTTATGGTATAGTGTATTATTGTGGCATACTTGGCGGGGTTGGATATGGTATATGATGGATCGTTGGATAAGTGCAACATTTTTATGTATTGCACAATACTGATATGGTTCTTATAGTTCACATATTTGAGCTACTTGTACTTGGTTGATGGATATCTATATTGTATAGTGATGTATGCATGAGGGGAATGCATAGGATTTTAGATATTCTTCATTGATGATATGGTACAGGTCTACATATGGGTGATGATATGTTATATGGCACAGGTTGTACATGGTTGATGCTCTAGTTCATGATTCACTATTCATTGTTGATGTATCTTTTCATGATTGATGCACGAGATAATAACCATGTTGTTATGAAATTTATGTATTGTATGGAACAATTTTATATGGTTGACGATATGATACATATTTATGAGACAGTGACACAGACAATGATAATGATAGAATTGTGACATAAGTAGTGACAGAGAAATTGGGAGATTTTGTGGTACTTCGCGAGTTGCAGTGAGGAGAGGTGCATACATCCATGTGTTGCAGTTAAGAAGGGTGTGAATACCTTTTTTTTGTATCATAGATAGCTCATGGACATGTAGAAAATATTTGAACATTGTTGGTATAGTTGGACATATTGTTTTTTTGTGTACAAGATGGGTCTTGTACTTGAGGGTTGGATTCCTCACATCTCAATTGTTGTTGAGATATACAAGTTGGGTCTTGTATTGAGAGTTGGTAAACTCTTGGAGTTGGTGCTATTTTCAATTGGTGATGATAAACCTCAGAGATTGTAGTCTCAGGTAAACACATAATACAAAAATATTACACATATGTCTTGTGATCTTTGTGTTCATTATGGTGATGGTTTATAGTTCTCTATTATTGATGTATGCAAGTATCTAATTGTGAATGAATAACAATTTTTGAAGTGGTTTCTAACTAAATATTTTGAAATAAGTGTTGAAAGAGTCACACAATGATTCACCCCCCTCCCCCCTCAATGTGATCGGTGTGTCCAAAAATTGGAATCAGAGCAATCCTTGATTATAAGCCTTACAAGCTTGAAGGAGATCCATGGACACACAAATGGATGAACATTCATATTAACTTCCTTTATTTTATGAGACAAATTATGTGGCATGGAGAATAAAAATGAAAGGGTATTTGAAGTCAAAAGGAGCAGGTGTTTGGGACAAATGTTTTTCTAGATCAGTTTCCTCGAAGAATCAGTCAGAATTTGCATCTCAAAAGGAAGAAAAGAAGAATAATGTAGTAGCATTCAAGACCATACTCAATGGACTTCCGGGTTATATCAAATAAAGCATAGGAAAATGTACCCCCGCAAAGGAGCTATGGTTGAACCTAGAGAAGGAATATCAATACTCCATCATCAATGAAGGTAAATACTCTCCAAAATATTTTGATTGCGGTAATTCTAAATGTAATGACGTTGAATGTTCTCCTACAAATAAAGAAGAATATGTAGTTGCAATAGAAGAAGTTTGTGTAGAATCAATTAACAATTATCTTATAGATGAATAAGAATATGTGTTGAAGCTTAAAGATAAAGTTATAGATGTTTTATAAGAAGAAAAAGATAATCCATATTCGTTTGAGGATCTTGAAAAAATCACTAATGAAGCCCTATAAAAGTACCAAAGACATATCATGGTACTAAAACAAATACTCAAGAAACAAGAATGAAGTGAAACAAATGAAAAGTTCATATTTGAACAAAGGACTCAACTAGAGGAAAAATAAGAAGAGATCAAGAGATTGAAGAATGAAATTATTAGTCAACAACATGAAGATAAGAATGTAGATTACGATCTTAGAAAAATCCCTGAAGAGATTAAATAAACAAGAGAAATCAATATCAATATAAGGATCCAACTTGAAGAAGCCAAAAGGATAAAAGAACTATTGAAGAATCAGGTAAAAGAAAAAGAAGAATCATGCCATCAGCTGGAAGCAGAAATTGTTGTTCTCAGAAGGAAAGAACAGAAGTAAAACACTCATATCCAGTTCATGAATAACTCAAAACTATTGGATGAAATATTGGATATTCAAAGATCACCAAATGATAATTTAGGTCTTGGATGCAACAAGGAATTTGTACACTCTAAAGTTTGAACTTCTAAGAAGCATGATGTAGGTCGTTTGTTTTCAAAGGGTGAAATAAAATGTGCAAGTCAAGCACCTGCACAAAGAAAGGAATTATTCAGAAGATCAAAACAAGAAATACACCAATAAGCTAGTGCTACACCTTGTTGACATTTAAAATCGCAACAATGAATTCCTCCCACAAAGGATTGGTAAAACGCTATTATTTAATTATGATAATAATATAATACTAGTAGGTGGGACCCACTTGTAGAATAGAGGTGTAAGGATAGACATATTTCATTTATATGTTGTTGTTGTTATGATGTTGCCGACACAGTCCTATTCAGTTGATGTTGCAACCTTGGTTTCATTCAATGTGATAAATGGGTGGTTGAGACATTATTGTTAAATGTTGTTGGTATTTACTTGCGATACAGAGCAGTTCCATGGGTATGAGGATCATGTTGTTTACAGGTGATTTGTTATGTTATGTTATAAACATGATTACTAATTCATACATTGATTACTTATCCATATATGATTATGAAAAAAATCAATAAAATAGGAGCATGATCAAAACAAAAGGGAAAACTATGGAAAAATTCTAAAGCTATGGGAATAAGATTATGTATAACCTTTGTGAAATGGTGGACCTAGATATTATGCTATGTGTTTTGGTTAAAGGATTATGAAATATTTATTAAAGAATTGAATAAAGGAACATATAGTAACATTGATATGTGATTATCGTTGGAGTTATGGAAAGAGGTTAGCATATAGATATGAGATATCTCGGGTGGCACACTATGAAATAGATATGGTATCAGATCTTACGATGGATATGGCATTGAATTATGTGTTTGTTATATGGTTTGATTTTAGTGGTGGATGTTATATTAGTGGGTTGGCTCGTACATGGAATTGAATGGGGCCAGCTGAGGAAGAGACATGCATTTACTGCATGTCACTCTAATCCTCCCTTGAGCTCGTCACCCTACCATTGTTTCATTATTTCTCTATTGGTTATGGAAGCTCCTTGATTTGAGGTTTCAGAAGGGAAAACTCAACCAGCTCGACATTTAAGCGATTTTATCACAGGTATGGCTCTTTGCTCTCCCTCGATGATGGACTCTCTATACTATGAATCAAATGGTGCCTCAGGAATGCATGGTTTCTGTGTTTTCTTGATTTTTTTGACTGTGTGAAAATATGGTGTTATGGATTCTCTGTGATGACTATGAAATGTTGGTATTTGTAAGCAAAGTAATGGGTATTATTGATTATAAAGATTGTGCATTGGTTATTTTCTCAATCAGATTGGTTTTGTATGATAGTTCTCTGTGGAATAATGATGAAAGTGGTGCAATAGGCTCCGAGTTTTATGGTTGAGGGGTTTTAACCACAATTATGTGTATCAATGGTTGTCAACCCATTTTCCCTCTCAGACATTGTTGTAATATTTATCCAGGTTGCAAATAAATTTTCAAAATTTGGTGTGTTTCCATTTTCTAAGCACCAACATGTTTTTAATGGCCTGTTATTTACTGTGATTTCACTAAAATATATCCACGGTCCATCTTCATTGGTCCATAATGTTTGATAGAGGTATGTGTATGTATTGAATTGATATGAGTTGCATCCTGGAATTCTTTCACAGAGAGTTTTTGTGCCCACCTTATCATCTCTGCTATAATAACAACTGTTATGATGTGTGGTCTCACTGTCAATTACTGTCAAAAGTTATCGACCTCCTGGATGTTGAAAAGAGACATGGTCCCTCTGTGTTTTGAGTAACATACATTCTTAAATTAACCCTCGTTCCTCTCTGTAAAAAAATTTAAAGGCTTTTCTTTCTGCCTTGTTTATTGAACTCGAATTGATTTATTATCTACTCGGGCATTCACTTATAGTTATGTCAAGATCTCAGGGTTATAAGTTGAAGTATTGTGTCATTTTAAAAAAAAAGCATCGCTTTCTGGTTTTTTAAGATTATTCGTGGTTATGTATCGATGGTAAATTCTTGAGGATGGAAATTGTCTGGGCCCTATGTGTTCTTACCTCTCTGCATTTAATTTTAAAAAGGTCCTGACTTGGAGTCTGACTTGCTTCTACCTTTCTCGGGAACCTCCAGGGGTTTGTCAAGATTTTGGGTTTAATGATTGTTCTAGAGGCACGGGCTCCCTCATTTCAAAAACCATCTTCTTGGTTGGATATATTTGTTTTATTTCTTTGAGGAATTTGTTTGAACAGATAAAAAATAAAATATATGGTTACCTACAGGTTGAGAGTTTCCCTTCTATTCGATTATGTTCTTGATTACTGTGTTTAATCCTAGCATGATCATGATTGAATTTAAGTTAATATGGCACCTTTGTGAATGATTATGTCACCAAACATTACCATGATTCCGTCAAATGTTAAAAAACATATCTTTGTGTCAATATCATTATGTTCTCTTCATGTATCTTATTGAAATCACCATGCAAACTGTGATTGTTTTAAAAGGAAATCTATACATATTTATTCATACAAAGATCAAGCTCAGGGTTACATTTTTTTTGGCTTGACTGTTTTTGACGAATTAATATTGTGTCAATTATAAGTTGAAGACATGTGTGTATGATGGACGCATTAAATGTGCTTTGATTCTATCCAGATTTGAAAAGGGACCTGTGGGTAATTAAATCCAGCCCAATTTTTATTAGATGACAATGATGGTTGATTGGTTATATTAGGTGCATTATGGTTGATTACCAAGGATGAATGTTGGGCATAGATAAGAAGGATCAATGTGCTTATTTCGTTTATTTGAAAAAAAAAGATCAATGTTAACACTTGCAGTGATGTGGCTCGAATGGTTGTATTGTTATTGTTGAACTAGAAATGTTTGCATAAGTCATAACACACTAATTGTTATAGATTGAATATTTCTGGGAAATTGAAATTGTTTTGGACAGTAATCAATTTGTATGAATTTGAGGAACAATCGATGTTTTGGTCTGGAAAGTGGATGCGTTTTGGATTAAATTTGAAACAGAGTTATGATAGTTGATTAGTTTAATTTATTTTATGAACAATATACATCTAATTCCCTCTCATTATAAGTCCCCTCACGATCCCAAATTCATTTTGCACGCCCTGTTCACTAAAATTAAATTAAAACTCTGTATGTCAGTGATAGTTAAATGACACAGAGATAGATGACAGCTGATATGTTTTGATATTATTGCACAGTTAGGTATTTAATTAATTGTTGAGCAGTAATTGTGTTCTTATTCCCGATCATGATATCACTTTTTCACTTAATACAATTCTCTCATATATTCCTGAACCCTTTTTCACCCTCTTCTTATTTGACAATTATTAGATAAATTTTATGGATTGGATTGCATGGGTTTGATGTGATTGTTGAGCAAAACTTTGTTTCATATTAAGAGAATGTCATGTATGGTCTGTTTAAGAGCTAGTTGTTAATAATTGTTGCATACATGATGAGCTTCTTTAGTAAGGGAATTCATGGTTGAAACAATAGGAGTAGAGGAAATTGGAACATAGGGCCTAGAAGGGCTAGATTCTCAACACATTTTGATGGAGATCCTCAAGAGTTAAACCAACTCTTTCAAGATGGATTTTTCAATTGGATTGGACAAGGGGTAGTCCAACCTATACCAAAGAGGCCTCCCTTCTAGCCCCATCTCGTTCTTGGTATCCTTGTGCCCCCTCATGTATCTTTACAACCTAAAGTTCCCGAGAATGATGGATAACAGGTGATTGTTCACCCAACAGTCTCCCACCAATCGTGGTTGGCCAAATTTGTCTTTACCTTCTCCTCCTCCACCCGTTAACCCAAATGTTTAAATCACCCATGCAAACTAACCTATATATTCCTCCCATATAAGAAAAATACTCAAAACTGAAGCCCACCATATGAATGACAAAGGAAAAGTTGTTGCTTCCCCCTGCTCTCCTCCAAGTGACTTAGCCAAGTCATTATCATCTCGTATGCACTTGAGAAATGATTGTTCCCATGTCATCAGTGAGATCAAGATTCAAGGTTCTACCCAACCTAAGGCCAATTCATGGAAGTCAAAAGGGGATAATAACAACAAAAGAAAAATTGCTTCTCAAAGTGGCAAATACAATTTTTTATTATGTTTTATTATTAATTTATTGAGGACAATGGACTGCTGAAAATTTTGGAAAACAAACTATTTTTGGATATTGTGGATATTTACATGTTTTGATATAATTTGAAATATCTCTAATATTTAAATTTCAAATTATGGAAATGATTATGGGAGCCACAAGGAGGGATATGTTTGATTGATTTTCTAGTTATGTTTATTTTTGTTAAGAAATAATAGGGAGTCACAAGGGGTCCTACCTACTAGTTATTATTTAATAAAAGACCCTTATTATTATTATTATTAATTCTCCCCTTGACCTAAAAGTTAGTTGAGTTTTTAGTTAACTTAACTAAATGAGGTAGTTTAACTACTTCAACTAATTTGAAATGCATAAAATCCAAATGAGAAGGAAGAACAAGGGGATAATAGAAGGAGAAAAAATATAAAGGTTTTCTCTTGAGTTTTATTGAGATAGTTCAGTTTTCATTCATTCTTCAATTCATTAAAATCCTAATTCTATCTTATGATAACATGGTCCTATTGTAGAGATCAAGGTTCAAAGTTGAACCATATCATTCATATGATTGTTTCATAGGTGTTGATATATCTTTGATAATCTGTGTAGAATTGCTTGTTTATGAATTATATTTCATGACTGATAAAGGATATTGTGCAAAGTCAAGTGTGCAGTAGTCTATGGCAAGCTGATCCGGACTTTAAAGTTCAATTTTTACTTCTTGTCAGAGTCCTTTTGTATGGTTTTCATCGAGGATATCTAAGTTTAACCTTGGTCCATGCCTCCACAGGGATTTTGTAAAGAGAATGACTCTTTTGATTTCTTGGAGTGAAAAAAAGCTATTGATATTCTATCTCATCAGTATTAATATGTGACTTGGTATTTTTTCTTTTGATCTCCACGTTTACTTTTTCAATCTCTTATATTCAGAAAATTATATAAAAATGTTATATTTTGCAACAATCATTTATTTAAAATAATAATCCTAATCCCTTGTAACTAATACTTGTGGATTGGGAAAGACTTTTTGAGGCTATAAACATAGGGTAATATTCCTGTCTATCTTGCCTTAGCCAAGAAATTTTCGAAAATGCTTGAGTAAGACACATTCATATATTTTCCTCAACACACCTCAAAGAAAATTCAGAAGAGAGATACCTTCAAGGTTGACACAAAAGAAAACGTATATAAATGTTTTCAATGGTCATGTATTCTCATGTAATGAATTTGGTCACAAAGCTTTGGATTGTAGACACTATGCAAGGAAACTTGCTGGAAGATTCAATGTGATCTTTGTTGATACTGAGATAGGGTTGAATCAGTATCAAGTCAATTTAAAACCTTTTTCAACTTATACTTAAACCATTCAATTATATCCAATGAGAAATGAACAATAGTATAAGAGTTACACCAATACACCATGCACAATATATGAGAAATAATCAATAGTTATTGTTCAAGGGAAGTAATGACTTCCAAAGGTAGCTACAGCTTCCAAGTGTAAAGGGAGGGATAAACCTCCAAGAGGAAGATACAATCCTCCAATATCAAGAGATATTTGAGCTCTCCATCGTTTCCCCTTCCTTCCACCCAAGAATATATGAGATATAAGAAAAATTTGCATTAAATCATCACCATCAACCAATCATCACATATAACCTGATAATGCTTTTTGAGACTTATTCATTTTCTGCAATTCTTCAATTCTTGGAGTACTTTGATCTTGTAGATAATATTACTCAATGTATTCTATGAAACTCCTCCAAGTTTCACTCCTTGAATCCTCCCCAAAAATAATTTATAGAGAGAATGGTAGACCTTGTTCAATTCTGGTTTATTCAGGAGACCAAACTTGTACAGAATTCCCCACGCTCAGTATTTAAAATAAGATTCTAAAACTCACATACAAGAAACTAGTGTTGTACTCTTTCCAATGAAAGTTTTCCCACATCATTTGTATTCTTGATGAAGAAGTTATGATTGTTTTACCCAGAACACTTGTTTATTGACTAGCTTGAGGACTGGTCACAAACCCTATCTTCCATAGAGTGTATCTCCATAATTATAGTGAATCAAGAGATGAAATTTTTACCATAGGTACCTTGATATGTCTTCTCAATACCATAGATATTTCACCTTCTGAATCATTCTAGAAAAACATTTATAGCAAAAGTGGTAGGATGACCTGAAAATAACATACCTTAGAGCACATCAGCAAAAGACTTCATCCTCCCTTGAAATCCGGCCTTCTTTACTTCTGATTTCCTCTCAAATTCGACTTGTGTATAAAACAAATGTATAATGATATTTATTTATACCATTTATGTCACTTCCTTTTAACATTAAGGCCGACCTGCCAATTTTTTATTTTGTAATTCTTTTCTTTAATTATCTTCAGGGACTACATGTACTTCCTTCTTCAATTCACTTTGTCATCTTCAAAAACTCATTTCTCCTCAACCATGAGTATCCACTTGATGTGCCACATACCACCAGAAACAACACGATGTATATTATCCATCCATGGGTCTTGTATCTACATGTGCATTTTCCTTCATGTCCAAATACCTTCATCAATCTTGTGGTCCAAAACCCATGACTAGGATTGACATCAATGACAACAACTAATATTCCAACAATCTTAAGATGTTGGAGATGTAATCTAGCGGGACACATTATTAAACATTGTCACACCATGAGATGTTACATCTGCAGTGGGTTTGGCCACAAATCCTAGGATTGTTGGGATTCCATGAGAAAGTCAATGATGAATGCTTCATATCATATGGAAAGAAGAACATTGAAGAAAGACAATGTTGAAAGGATGGAAGCTCAGTGTAAAAGTACTGAGAAGATAAGACACTCTCAGAAGTGGATGAAGAAGACTGAACAACCAGACATGAATGAAGGCATAAAGAATGAGGAAAGCTTAATATTTTATTAGGCATACACAGGATCCTGTTGGAACAGTTGTGTATGTACGTGAGGTCACTTATAGAAAGGTCACATACATACGTGAGTTGTCTGAAGAAAATCCACGTACATTGTTATCACTAAAATTTCGTCCGCACAGGGCGACAAGAACTCCGCATCGTCAGCACAGAAAAAAAGTCGTTCATGGCACAAGGATTAATTCCACAGCACAACAAAAGGGTCAAAACTATACAAAATGGCCAAAAAATTACAAAGCGCGGTGCACCCACTGGGCGCGCGTGCGCGCGTAACATCTTCGTATCGGGAGCGCATATGCGCGGCTGTCGGGTGAAAAACCCGCGCGCCTGACAAACGACGCATTTATGAAACTGGTCGGCCTCCCAACCACTAATGGATCGGCTCCCAAGTCGATTTGACACCAAATTCGAGCTCAATCTGCGTGGGGAGGCTGGTCAAAGACCTAATTGTGCCCTAAAGAGCCCCTTTTCACA
>ML777873.1:522139-536470 GCA_009831015.1 Picea engelmannii
AGGAATTCTTCATACTGTTATGTTGCTGAGATTGCTAGAGACCCCTTCTTTGGCAACACACATTGTAAGCTGCATTTCATAAGCTATTCACCCCTCACTTGAGTGAATAAGCTTGGAGTTCTTTCACCCACATTTCATCTTTTTCTTTGTAAGCAGAGCAATCAGTTGAGGGCCTCAAGAGCCTTCCATTGGAGAGGGAAGAGACCCAAGTCCTCTTTCTCCTTTGTGTATCTTTGGATTTCATCTATCAGACCAGCTAATGCATTGGTGATATTGGTCCATTATCATTTGTTTTTATTTTTGTTCCTATGCTCATAGTTTCATTTAGTTTTTGTTTAATTCTTGTTAGTAGCTTTGTTGTTTTCTTTCTAACCTTTTACCATGCAGCTGTCATGACTAGCAGAGCCCAACTAGGCATGTAAGCACTCACTTTTTGCTCACATAACGACGAAAAGAGTGCAAACATACATGAGGTAAAGCCTTGAAAAAAAAGAGGTGTATGGATGAATTGCAACATGGTTTGATTGTACAATACAAGTTATCATAGGTGTGAAGTTATAGGTCAACAACAAAGCTATAGGTATACTTGTATGTTTTTTTGATGAATGTATGGTGATGATATATGGTTTAGATTTGGAGTATATGCTTGAGGCCCATCTTGGAGGCATGGTACAAACCCTAGTGTGTTGATTGAGGAATTTATCTTAATAAAAAAATTATATTAAGTATTGTTGGTAGCAGGCCAAAATGGGAAAGAAAGCATGCACGAAGAAGAATGACAGTTGGAAGAGAAAACGTGGGAAATAAAGCGTGCAGGAGGAAAGCAACAACTGGGAAGAAGCACAACATGCGTGCATGCAAGAAGGAGGCGACAGTTGGAAGGAAGCAGTGAACGCTTGTGGATAAGGAAGACCTAACGACAGTATAGTTAGGGTTTTTGTAAGAGATTTTGTGTAAATGGAAGAAGAGCTTGATAGATATAAATATGGATATGAAGGTATCAAAAAAGAAGTTCGGAGATTTTGTGAAGGTTGATCTTTACTACTATTTTAAAGTTGAACTCATTTTATGTAACGTTTTGATAAGAGAACTATTTTTTGTAACAAGTGAGTGGGAGGTAGATCTTGAGGATTAGATCGCAGGATGGGGAGCCTGATGCGATCTAGTTCAACTCATAGAGATCTTCCTGATCTAAGGAGAGTTGTGTTAGAAAAACATGACCGTGGAGCAATAAAATAAAATAAATGCGGAAACAAAACACAGAAGATACACAATACAATAGAGACACAGATTTACGTGGTTCACCCAGTGTGGGCTACGCCCACCAGAGAAATTGTCAGGTCATTCCTTTATTATTATCCAACATATGAAGGGATACAACCTACAACAAACCCATTGTAACTTCATCTTCTTTCTCTCACAGTCTCCTATCTCAGAATACAATATTTTCCATCAACCATAGACGCAATACATTTCCCTCATAAAAGAGGGTTTCCTTCAGGGAAGAAACCCTAACATAATTTCTACCGTTATATCTGTGAACTTCTAATGAACGGTCCAAATTTATAATGAAATTACAATATACATTTACAAGACAATTTTTGCTTGGGGGTCCTCTTTCCCTCAGACCCCCCAGCAGGGGGGATAGCCTACCCGAACCTCGCAAAGGGGGTACCTCTCTCTGCACTCCCTTGCGTGGAAGAGTGTATGTACTTCTGGGGTGTAAATACTTCATGGGGTATAAACATGACTGGAATTAAAATACCTCTGAATCAGGAAGATAATTAGGCTCCACAGCCAACATTCTCCCACTTGGAGACTAATCTCAACAACTCCACCACTATTGTATATGTTGGACTCTGAACCTTCTTGGACTTGGAAAATTTATCATCTTCATATTCATTCTTTAAGACCAACTGAAACCGAGCAAGAACTCAGTTTCTCCTTGGTTACTCCCTTTATTAACATGTCTGTAGGATTCTAGCTAGTGTGTATCTTTTCCAACTTCAAATCTCCATATTCCAAGGTTGATCATATGAAGTGGTACCTCAACTGTATATGCTTAGTCTTTGAATGGAAGGTTGAGTTCTTTGCAAGATGAATGGCACTCTCACTGTCACAGTACAACCTGCTATTCTCTTGCTTCTTTCCTAATTCCTCCATAAACCTTTGTAACCAAATCATCTCTTTACTAGCCTATGTAGCAGCAACATGCTCTACCCCTATTGTTGAAAGTGAAACAACCTTTTGCAGTTTCAAAATCCAACTTACTGTTGTTCCACCTATAGTAAAAACATACCCTGTGGTACTCCTCCTACTATCTTTATCACCTGCCATATCTGAATCAACATATCCTTGTAGAAAAGTGTCTGAACATACAAAACATAATGCATGAGTAGTAGTACCTCTCAAATACCTAAGAGTCCACTTTACTGTCTCCCAATGTTCTTTACCTGGATTGTTCATATACCTCCTCACAACACCCACTGCATGTGCAATATCTGGTCTTGTTCAAACCATTGCATACATCAAGCTACCAACCGCTGATGAATAAGGGACCCCTGGACATGTATTATATCGCCTCCTGTGTCTTGGGACACATTTACTTAGTTAATTTGAAATGGCTAGCCAAAGGTGTACTAACTGGTTTTTCATTCTGCATTCTAAACCTCTCCAACACCTTCTCTGTGTACTCACCCTGATACAATGTCAGTTTGGGATTTTTCCTGTCTCTTTTTATTCTCATACCAAGGATTTTCTTTGCAGCACCCAAATCCTTCATCGCAAATGAATTGGCTAATTTCTTCTTGAGAAAATTTATATCCTGCATATTAGACCCTGCAACAAGCATGTCATCTACATACAATAGCAAGATAATAAAGCTTCCATTTTCTAGCTTTTTAAAATAAACACAGTGAATAGAATGACATCTACTATAACCATGTTCTGTCATAAACCTATCAAACTTTAGATACCACTGCCTTGGTGCTTTCTTTAGGCCATATAATCTCTTTTTCAACCTACATACCAAAATCGCCTTCCCTTTGACCTCATACACCTGTGGCTGCTGCATATAAATCTCTTCCTCCAAATCCCCATGGAGAAAAGTTGTTTTTACATATAACTATTTAAGATGCAAATATTCTACTACCACAAGACTTAAAATAGTTCTAATTGAAGTCATTTTAACAACAAGAGAAAATATTTCATCAAAATCTATACCTTTCTTTTGTGCAAACCCCTTTACAACAAGTCTAGCCTTGTACTGTTTTTATCCTCCCTCTTCTTCCTTCCACTTGTAAACCCATTTATTCTGCAATGATCTTTTTCCTGTAGGAAACTGAACCAAGTCCCAAGTATGGTTATTTACCAAGGAATCCATTTCCTCTTTCATGCTTTTCTCCCACTTCCTTTTCGTGTCTACTTGCATTGCTTCTTCATAACATTTTGGTTCACCAGAATCAATCAAAAATAAATAATATAATGAAGGAGACTATCATTCAGGGGGTATACTTAACCTGGTAGATTTTCTAACAACACTTGCAGATGTTTGAGGTACCTGTTGCTCTTATTGTTGTACATTTTGATTTTCTGGTTCCTTTGGAATTTCTTTTTCAGTGATCTCATCAATCATTGTGTATTCTTGTTTTTCTTCTTCCAGTTTCTTTTCCTGCAACTGATCTTTGTACATGACCTTCTCATTGAATATGACATCTCTACTCCTAATGATTTTTTTATTTTTTATAATCCCATAAGAGATAACCAAAATCATTAACACTGTATCCAATAAAGGTACACTTCTTGGATTTAGACTCAATCTTTGTTCTGTTTTCTTTATCAATATGGACAAATGCTTCACAACTAAAAGTTTTCAAAAAAGAATAGTTTACCTTTTTTTCTGTCCATTCCTCCTCTAGAATTCTACCATCCAAAGAGCTTGATGGTCCTCTGCTTATTAATTAAATAGTAGTATCTACAACATATGCCTAGAACTGTAAGGGAAAACCAGCATGCAATCTCATACTCCTTGCACGCTCCATGATTGTCCTGTTCTTCCTTTCTGACACACTATTTTCTTGTGGTGTTCTTGGAACTGTCTTCTCTCTACGAATCCCATGGTATGAACAGTAATCATCAACTCCTTGTTGTAATATTCACCTCCATTATCTGATCTGAGACACTTCAACTTTTTTCTTGTCTCATTCTCAACCAAAGCTTTCCATTTATTAAAAGTATCAAAAACATCAGATTTTTGTTGAATGCAATAAACCCAAGTTTTTCTAGTTGCATCATCAATAAAAGTAATATAATAATGAGATCCACCAAGAGATGATACATGAGTTGGTCCCCATACATATGTATGCACAAGCTCTAACGTTTCACTCTTCTTTTCTTTTTCGACTCTGAGAAATCTGACTCTCTTCTATTTTCCATAAACAAAATTCTCACAGAAGTCCAAATCAATTTGTTTAAGATCTAGCAAAAATTTTATATTTTGAAGTATCTGCATCCCCTTCTCACTCATGTGTCCAAGCCTATGATGCCACAGTGTTGTATCCACTCTTGTAGAAGCTAAAGAGATAGAAGAGTCAGTGTTACCAATACATAAATACAATGTACCTACCTTCTCTCCTTTCACTATCACCAATGATCCTTTGATGACCTTCCACGTATTATCTATAAATATCGATATACAACCTTCACTTGCCAACTGCCCTGTTGAAATTAGATTTTTCCTTAAATCTAGAACATGTCTTACCTCTTTCAACAACCATTGGTTTCCATTGCGTTGCTTTATTTTTACCTTTCCCATTCCAACAAATTTGCATGGTGCATCGTCACCGAAATGAACCTGTCCAAAATCACCTTCAACATAATCTAGAAAATGTTTCCTATGGGGTGTGGCATGAAACGAAGCCCCTGAATCTACTACCCAAGACTCAAAAATATTATCTACAGTAAGAATCAAAGCATCTTGTAACACATCACTTGTTACATTTGCTTCCTGATTTCTCTCCTGCTGTCCATCTCTTTGTTTCTTTGGAGATCTACAGTCTTTCTTCATATGTTCTTTCTTCCCACAATTCTAGCACTCTATCTTTCCAAGTCTGGATTTGGATATACCCTTCCTAGAATTCCCACGATTAGGGATGATTTTAAGGATGGAAATTTGTTTTAAAATGTAGAAACTTTGGCGAATCTTACTAATCCTTCATATGCCAACTATAAATGTTTGGCGATATTTTGGTAAAAATATTCAAATTTATAAGGATTTTATATAGTTTTTATAAATTTTTTGCGATTTTTAAGGTAAAATAAATGTATCCTATAGAATTTGGGCAAATCATTTTTAAAATAGTGAATCTCATTTTTGGAAAAACCATGGAAAATTAACCCATGAGCGAAATTTAGCCCCTAAAATCATCCATGCCCACGGTTCCCGAAACCCTTTCCTCTATCCTTTGGTCTTCCCCTGTTCTCCATGTTCAACGCATTTCCTAATGTCTCACTTGTGCTTTTTCGTCGCATTTCCTCACTAAGGATAACACCAACAACATCATCAAATTTCAAAGTATTTGAACCAGAGACAAAGTTACTTATATCCATGACCAAGTTGTTCCAGCTTTCTGGCAATGAGCACAAGATTATAAGATCCCTGACCTCATCATCAAAGTCCACTTTTATAGAACTTAGTTGATTATTAACCATATTAAAATCATTTAAATGATCTGCAATAGACCCACCTTCTGACATATTCATATTAAATAATCTCTTCATTAGAAATACCTTATTAGATGATGAGGGTTTTTCATACAATTTGACCAATGCATCCATCAAACTCTCTGTTGTCTTTTCTTTGGAAATATTGAAAGACACCGATGTTTCCAGGCTCAACCATATCATTCCTAAAGCCTTTCTGTCAAGAATCTCCCATTCTTCATCCTTCGTAGCCGCCAACTTCTTTAATATTCCACCCAATGATAGCAATAGATCCTTATGATATAAATAGTCTTCCATCTGCATCTTCCATAATTGGTAGTTTTGGCCGTTAAATTTCTCGACCCTAAACTTTCCATCTTCTGACATTGCTCCCACTCGAACCAGGAACCCTCTTTTCCTGTGAGTTACCTTTCGCTCTGATACCATTTGTTAGAAAAATAGGACCCTGGAGCAATAAAATAAAACAAATGTAGAACAAAACACAGAAGATACACAGTACAATAGAGACACAGATTTACGTGGTTCACCCAGTGTGGGCTACGTCCACCAGAGAAATTGTCAGGTCCTTCCTTTATTATTATCCAGCATATGAAGGGATACAACCTACAACAAACCCATTGTAACTTCCTCTTATTTCTCTCATAGTCTACTATTTCAGAATACAATATTTTCCATCAACCATAGCTACAATACATTTCCCTCATAAAAGAGGTTTTCCTTCTAGGGAAAAAAACCTACCATAATTTCTACCGTTAGATCTAGGACCTTATAATGAACGATCCATATTTACAATGAAATTACAATATACATTTACAAGGCAATTTTTTCTTTGGGGGTTTCGCCCCCGAACCCCCGCTACAGGCCTGATTGCCCCCAGACCCCCCAGTCAAGGGGATAGCCCCCTCGGACCCCGAAGAGGGAGTACCCCCCCTCTGCACTCCCCCGCGTGGAAGCGTGTACATACTTTTGGGGTGTAAATACTTCATGGGGTATAAACACGACTGAAAGTAAAATAACTCTGAATCAGGAAGATAATCAGGCTCCACAACCAACAAGTTGTAAGCATGAGGCGCCAAAATTGCAGATCTACAATAATAAGAGAGCCAAGAGCCAAATCTTTGTGGATGTAGCCCTAGGAGGGGGTGAACCATGGTAATACCTGTGTAATGTGATGAATGCATGCATATCTCTGTCTAATTTTGTTAGTTAAAGGCTGAATGCAATGAATGTATGAGTTAATATATTGTTTCGCTAATTGTTTTTGCGTATAAAGAAAGAGATCACAATGTTTAGAATAGTGAAGGGAATAACAACAATTTGTAATATAAATCATAATTAAAGGCTCAGAACACATATCCTCTATCTCCTACTCAATCCTAGGCTGTAAACACCTGAGTCTTACAGCCACCCATAAAACTTATCTCGGGTGATACTGTGCAGTGCATTCTATGCGTTGTTTTGCTTATGGTTCACCAGAAGGGCCAATAGTTTTAGGCTTTGTTGGTACCCTGGAAGATACAGACATCGGGTTAGTAGCACATAGATGTTCACTACTTTAAAGCCAACAAATGGTTATGTTTTCATTGTAAGAGGAACAAGAAAGGACTAAGTAGATGAGATAGATTACATGAGGAAAAAAATGAGTGAAACTAGAAGACCATTGAGCCACTAGAAAGGAATGTTGAGACCGTGGAACCCCACAAAAGAAGAAATTGAAGGCCAGTTGGGAATTAAAGAGCTAGAGTTTGCCCAGAAAGATAATAGAAACCCTAGCTTGACGCCTTGCAAATATCCGGATAAATACATGTTTATGGATTTACACAAAGTATTTTTCTGTGATTTTCCTCACCTATTGTAGGAGTGGATACTAAGGTTGAAATATAACAATGTGACAAACCGGCTCCGACAACTAGATTGGACCCCAATACAGATTGACCAGTTACAAGAAGTGAACAACAAATCCACCAGCGCATTCGACTTTTGGCTTGATAGTAAGGTGGCAGGATTCATCACAGAATTTGCAATCGACATAGTGAAGTCATACATCGCGGCAAAGCAGTAATTTCTACGCGGACCCCATGGAAGGTACATTCAATCATTGTATACTTCTATTAAAATACTGCTATCTAACAAAGGTGTAATGATAATGAAATCAGACATATAAACTTCCCTGCATGCATGGGGGAAGGGGGGGAAGCACTGACAAAAGGAAGGATAAAGGGCCAAAGGTGAGGATAATGGAAAGAAGGAGGAGGAATTCTTGGACTCGATATTGATGGATGATGACTAGCTTAAGTGGATCTTGGCATCACCTGGAATGATGCATAGTGGAGTACCCAACCAATATAATGTGAATACCAAGAAAATATCCATAGCCGTGAGGGAGGGCTTAGCAAGTGATGAAGAAGAGGTAGAGGATCTCCGAGCTGTGGAGAAGATTGAGGAAATCCTGTGTGCAACCTATGAGAGGAAAACAAGAGGCCCAAGAACAAGAGGAGAAGATAGACATCCTTTCCATATTAATGTCAGTGTGGAACCCATAAACCCATGTGCAAATAATACACCAAAGAGAACATCACCGTTTAGACAACCGAAGTTGAGAATAATTTCAATAGCGAGAATCACATCTACCACAGGAGCAACAAATGAAGGAGCCAGTTCAGGAAGTACTATCCAAGTATCTACACCACGTGGCAGAGGTAGTAATTCAACATTTAGAATGGCAGGACATGACCCCATGATCAGATTAGCAGAATTATAAGGAGAAGCAACAGAAGACCTGGAGAAGAATTTGTTTATTTTTGCAAAGATCTGGGAGGAAAAACAGATCACAAATGAAGATACCAAACTTGCGCAACTAGCGATCACATTGAGATACTACGCACTAGACTGGTACATGAGTCTAGACACAAACAATGCTCCTAGGACAACGAGGACACTAGAAGACATCAAGAATCTACTGATTAATGAGTTCCATAAGTTGATATTAGAGGACCAGTACATGAATGAAATGATCAAGATCAAACAGAAACCAGGAGAGTCTGTATGGGAGATTGACCAAAGATTTAAGTGATTGAAGGGAAAGTTAAAATACCTTATGCCTAAGATGCAACATCGACATTTGTTTTTCAACTCACTACTCCCACACCTAAAATACCCCTTATGACAACAGAAGTTTGAGATGCAGGTCGAGGTGCTACAAGTAGCCTTGCAACAAACAAACCTGTCTATTGAAGAATTGAAGGAGGATTTGAAGAACCTGACATTTCAGCTGAATCAAAACAAGAACAAGGACAAATGAGAATCTATTTGTTGTACCACATGCATGACAAAAGGACACCAAAAGAATGAATGTCCAACATTTGTGCAGTATATAGCAATAGGCATGCCAAACCCACTGCCATAGGGAGGATTATGGTGTTAAATATGCAAGAAACTGGGTCATGATCCTTATCACTGGACAATCATGCAGAAGTACCAGACGGTTCTGAATAACTACTATTTCACTTTTTGTAAGTCAGTAGGCCACAGCGACAAAGATTGCATAACTATGGAGCTGATGTCGGAGATAACATCGTACGCCTACAAGGTACAGGCCGAAATGATATCTGGGCAAGCAGCTCCACAATTCAATCAAGCCCCAGCTCCATAAAATAATGCACAACAGTGTTACACCACTGCGCAACAACCATACACCAACACACAACCATAGTACAACCTGACACAACCCCAGTATAATACCGTGCAGTACAACTAGGCACCACCATATAATGCGCCAAGAGGGGACAGAGCAGGATATCGAGGAGGAAGATGAGCCAGAGGAGGCTTTAGATGTGGCAGAGGACCAGTCACATGTCGCAATTGTCAACAATTGGGACATTATGCATGGGAAAACCCACTGTCACCAGCAACTTATATGTACTATCGTGCATCAGATCACAAGACAGAGGAATGCAAGACACTACTAGTAAATATTCAGGAAAAAACGAACTAAAACAACTAGAATGTTCAATGGATTTCAGCCGAAGCAAGGGAGGATGGACGAAACATCAACATAGTCACCCATGGAGGAACAAAGATAGAAAATGACATAGCCCGACAAGAACCTACACCAAACCAATGGGTAAGGAAGAATATCGAACCAAGGAAGTAGTTTGACGTGCCCAAAGAAAAGGAGACTTTCAAGGAAGCCACACAAGAATTTCAGAAGAAGGACATAGCATCAGCTTCTACTATGCAACCATCCCACGAATCCCTAGAATATGAAATGCCACCATCATTGGATCATACCAAAGGAATTCCACTCAAGGGACAAGTAAGTACTATCAAATAATTTTTCCAGTCATGCATCAAAATATTAAGTGATTCTTGATCTGTGAAAATATTGCAAAACATCCTAGAGAAACGTAGCAACGAGACATAACAACAACTAGAATCAAATATTGTCAATCACCTACACACAAGAATAATAACAAGTAGGGAATTCAAATTGAATGCTAACATTAGGGATTTCAATATGGGAGATATCATACTCGACCTAGGATCTAAAGTGAATGTGTTACCCAAGAAAACCTGGCAATACATGGGAGAGACAAGCTTGGGATATTCTAACGTCCAATTAAAACTAGAAAACTAGCATAGGGTCCTATCAATTGGGAGACTAAAGGGTGTAATGGTAGATCTTGACGGTGTGCACACCAAACCAGATTTTGAATTCATCGAAATAGTAGATGGCACAACACCATACCTGACACTACTCGGTCTGGATTGGTCGTTTGAAAACAATAACATAATTAATTTGAAGACAAGAAAAATGACATTTGAATCCATAGATTACAGGGTTATGGAACCACTAGATCCATCAGAAGGGGAAATGTTCGTAGAACCCACTTGCCTAGACTTAGAGGAAATTGGCCAGTTGTACAGAACAACTACGCGCGGGTAGGATTATGTAAACCCAACTATAGATGGGGTACTCATTTGGCGCAGTATTACTTCATGCGCTACAGATTTAGACACCAGGCTAGAAAAATGGAAGCAGAGAATACGTGAAGTATCCATGAGAAGATGTGCAAGAATAGACCGCTCAATACGATGGATAGGCATAAAAATCGCATAACCACCCAGTTTTCATGGACTAATGATTTGGAAACATTCTTGACACAATATGAAGATGAAGTACTAGAGAACCATAGGATACTAGCACTAGACTTAGCACTCAAGGCCACACTCGCCAAATAGTGGGGCGCACATAAGGAGACCATCACAATCTGTTACCAATGTAAGACGCTACTGCGCATAAGGTTCGGTGCTGCACAAAAAAACAACAAACAATAGAAATATGAAGGATTAGGGACACCAATGAAACACTTGGCGGAGTGCGACACACTGTGGAAATTGACACCACCAGAGGAATGGACTCACCACTTTATTCATATGTTAGAAGGCATACCAACAAACTAGTATATATATCAAGAGCTGTGCAAGGGAACTACAACATGGGTGACATTGCAACAGAACCTTACCATCACTTTCTCATTCGAGCATGAGAACCCCAACATAGACGAAACTTTGAGATGAATCAGAGGATTCATATTCATTGAATATCCAGAAGTAGAACTTATCACCAAAGAGCAGTAGCAAAATAAACAGATAGTCAAGGAACTATAGTCATGTTACAAAGTACAAGAGGAAATACCGGATGAAGAGGACCCACACGACATTCAGATTGCATAAGTAGAAGGTGAAAGAGATGTGAAGGGACCACAAATAGAATCTAAAGTTATTTTTGTGCCAATCAAGGTGAATAAATTTAACATCGGTACAGTTGAACATCCCAAAATGGATAGCATTAGAGATTACTAGTACTAACCAATAGTAGAAAGCATCATAGAATTGTCGCGTGAATACAACGACTTATTTCATACAACATTCATAGAAATGAAGGGTATAACAGGCGAACTAGGAGAAATGAAAATACCTCTCAGGCCTGAAGCGAGACCGATCAGGCAGTGACCATGTAGACTGAATCCTATATACAAACAAAAATTTAAAGAGGAGATTGGCTGAATGCTCGAAGTCGACATAATCGAACCAGTCGAGGAATCAGAATGGATAAGCTTGATGGTCGTAGAGGACAAGAAACAATGAAGAGGGCTCAGGATATGTGTCGAATTGAGGAAGTTGAACAATGCCTTCCTACACAACCCATTCCCTACACCCTTCATGGATGAAGTGATAGAGAATGTGGGGGGACACAAATCTTACTCATTCAACGATGGATTTTCAGGTTACCATCATATTAAGATAGCACATGAGGAAAAATACAATACCACATTCGTGAAGGAATGGGGATATTACCAATATACAGTCATGCCCTCTGGACTGAAGAATGTACCAACAATCTTCTGTAGAGTGGTTATCGCAGCATTTAAAGAATTCATCAAACAGTTTCTCGAAGTATACCTGGATGAATGGGTAGTCTATATTCTGTTGAAAAACCATGTGGAAGTCTTATGCTTGATGCTAGAGCGATGCAGACAGTGTCAGATATCACTGAACATAAATAAATGTATATTTGGAACACCATTTGGGATACTATTGGGCCATATAGTATGCAAACAAGGACTATTGGTCAATCCGGCAAAGATCGTCATCATCATTAATTACTAGCGCCAAAAATAGTCCGTCACCTACAAGTGATGTTAGGAAACATAACATACTATCAGAAATTTATCAAAGGATATGCGCAGATCACAACACCAATGGAAAAAATTATAAGGAAGGATACAAAGTACCAATGGAATGACGAGTGCCAACACGGTTTGGATACCCTGAAGGAAAATATGGTCACTGCACCAATATTAGTATTTTTGGACCGGGGAGAGACATTCCATGTGCATATAGATGCATCAACCATAGAAATGGGAGCTATATTAATGTAGCCAGTAGTAGGATACTTGGATCACTTGATAGCATTTGCAAGAAAAAAACTATCTGACTCAGAATATAACTATAACACAATGGAAAGAGAAGGACTAGCTATGGTTTACTCACTTCAGAAGTTCAAACACTACCTATTGGGAAAAAAATTTAATATGTTTACAGATCACTCAGATCTAAATTACCTAGTCAACAAGCCAATGTTGGGGGGGAGAATTTGTCGATGGTTACTTTTATTTTAGGAATTTGACCTCGAAGTAATCGTCAAACTAGGAAAACTAAATGCAAGCCCTGACCACCTATCATGGGTCACAAATGGAGAAGAACCCACAAGATTAGAAGACAACTTTCTGCATGCATAGCTATTCTCGGTATAGATTGTTGATGACTACTTCCCATAGATCATCCAGTACTTGAGAACAAGTATCATACTGGAAGATTATACCACCGCACAGAAGAAGAACTTGGTAGTCCATGCAGTCGACTATCAACTGATTGTAGAATATATATATAAAATGGGCACAAATAACATTTTACAAAGGTATGTGCTAGAGAAAGAACGACCAAGGATCTTAGAAAAATCCCATGAGGGATTGGAAGGAGGACATTATATAGGAAAATCTACCACGTAGGAATATGGTGGCTAACAATCCATAGGGACTAGAAAGAATATTGTCACTGATGTGATGTTTGTCAAAGGGTAGGAAAAACCAACATAAGGGATGAGATGTCATTGCGACCGCAAGTGACATTACAGACATTTGATAAATGGGAAATAGACTTTGTGGGACCTATTAACCGACCAACCAAAAGAAAAGGGGCAAGATACATCATGACCGTGACGAAATACCTAACACGATGGGGAGAAGCCGCACCAATAAAGGACTGTAGCACAGAGACTATGACACACTTTTTATTTGAACAAGTAATTACTAGGTTTGGGTGCCCAAGAGTTATGATGATCAATCAAGGCACGCACTTCATAAATAGAACCTATCTGCACGATGCTCAAAGAATTTGAAGTTCACCACCAGAAAAGCACACCATATCACCCACAAGAAATTGGCACAATAGAAGCCTTCAACAAAGTTTTAGAGAATGCATTGACAAAGATCTATAACATCAACAGAGACCACTGGGACCTCAAAGTACCAGTAGTATTATGGGAATATAGGATGACATGTAAGAAGTTGACAGGGCACACACCATTCAAACTTGTCTATCGCCAAGAAGTAGTAGTGCCATTGGAATGTTTAGTACCCAGCTTACGCATAGCCTCTATCACACAAATGACAGAATGCGGCATGATACAGGAAATATTTCATCAGCTGTTATCAATGGAGGAATCTCGAATCCTAGCGGGATTCCATCAACAAGTGCAGAAGTCCAGAGAAAAAGCATGGCACAATCAACACATTAAGAAGGCAACTTTCACGGGAGGATATCTAGTATTTCTCTATGACACCAAATCATTTCAACACCCAGGAAAGATGATAATGCATTAGTTAGGACCATACGAGGTCAAATCAGTAACAGATGGTGGAGCTGTACAATTAAGAGATCTAGCAGGCGAAGACTTCCAAGGAATGATCAATGCGAGCCGACTAAATTTGTACAAGGACAGTCGACCACCCACCGCAGAGTTAAACAAAAAAAAAAAAAGGAGGC
>ML777873.1:536520-575249 GCA_009831015.1 Picea engelmannii
GAATGCAGTAAAGGAAAGAGAAATGGTTACACACCTAAGAAAAATGAGCGGGAAATGAAAAGTCGACAAAAGAAGGATGATAGGACATCACAAAGAGAAATTAAGGCACGACAAGGACTGATGGAACATCACATTAAAAATGTCAATTGGAAATGGAAACATAGGCATAATGGCAAGTATGAAACTACTGCACATGCATTAAACCCATAGTTATGGTGCATTAATCACATCATGGAGGAAGTGTCTTCGATGAGATTCATGATAAGCCCATACAACATGCGAGCATAGAAGCAACTTGTCTATTCGCGAAAGGAAAACAGAGAGAGAGAAAAAATAGTTTGAACGAACAAAGAAAGGCCACAGTCCCCCAAAACCAATAGATGTACCACTATGGCACCATCGAAGTCCATTGAACTAGGCCCAGCCACCAGGCCAACCAGAGTTCAAACTAGGTCACGAGGACCACTAGAAGAAAATGAGCAGCAACAACTGGAGGTCATCAATATTGATGAAATCCCATCCTAGGAGATACCACTAGTGAGACCTACACCGATACTGGAAGAGATTCAACAACCACAACCATAATAACTGAAAGAGGATACGCAAGAAGAGCTGAAGGAACCTAAAATGAAGCAGTGGAACCCCAATAGGAAGTGCAACCAGAAACCACCTATCCATCCACGGAAGGTAACGACACGGCACTAAATCAATGATCAAAATGGAAATATGATGAGTCACAGGTACCCAGCCTTGGTTAGCACACAGAAGAGACCATAGGAACTACCTCGACTTGGCCAGAATGGCTTACAGGGAAACAAATGGGAACTGTTGGAACTTCGTACCAACCACTACAACATGAAGACAAAATTTTGATCTCAAGCTCACCTCGTAAGAAATCGACAACATAAATTGTGCTACCATGCATACCAGAAGGAGTACATGTAGATCTACAGTTATTGGGTCATGTTGGGAAGCTCAAGTATTTTGACCATGATGTCTTAGATGACACCAAGTACCTAGACCTTGCACCCAGAGTGTTTTTTTAGAACATAGTGGTCAACCAACTTGGAGAAACAATCAACCAACCGCATCAATGGGCAGTTGGACTGGACCAAACCGACATTTTAGGACTGCTACAACTCCCACACTTTGGCAGAGGCCAGTATGAAAAAACATGTGTCAAGCAGCTATAGGAAGTTACGCATGGAGGGGATATATGGTTGGATAAACCCGTCCCCATAACAGTTGACCTTATTCCACAGATAACAGGACTACCCAGCCGTGGTATGGATCCTGTGCTGGTTCTAGATGATAAATCCAATGAAAAAGCATTAGCAGAGGAAATGAAGAAGAAATACGGCACAACGAGGGGGACAAGAGGAATGATAATCAAACAGATCAAAAACCCAGCAACACAATTGGGCGCAGATATCTTAGCTTGTAAGTTTCTAAGAAAATGACACAAACACAAAGTACTAGCAGGAGTTATCGCAGTTACAGCTCAGTGTGTAGAAGACACCTTCGTGAGATGGGTGTGTTATCTTTTAAACTTATTCCAAGTGGACTGCAGGGACGCGTAGGAAATTGGCACAGAATTTTATTACTCATGGATGATCACCCTTATAGCCTTCATGGGATGGAGGGAACTAGAATATGTAGTATTTTCTACAACACCATAGCCCCAGGGAGCAAGATATCGAGTAGTGAGATCGGGGCCAGAGACTAGACAGAAGAGGGACAATGGAAACATCTTTGAAGCATACCTATGGGACATGTAGGAAGTTATTAACCGATCATGGAGAATAACACCAGAATTTTTCGTGTGATATGGGAACATCGCTAACTTATGGGCTATATGGAAAGCTATGTGGATACAACCAAGGCAGGATCCTGATAAACAGTGGCTACCAATGCGCTATTGCATCACAAAAGGTGATATAGACATGGTCATCAGTGAATGGCATGCTGAATGTAAGATCCCATCAATTCTCTGGGAAGTATCGAAAGGACTCAGAGAAGGAGAGGAAGCACAGGCAGAAACATAGCCTCCGCCAAAACCAGTGCCCAAGAAACCAAGGACAAGCCAAAACAAACCAAATCACGTAAGAAAAGGGTAAAACCAAACAGGAACTCAGAAGGGGCAGAAAGAGACCAACGAACAACCAAAACAAGCCAAGGGAACATAGGAGACCTCCCCAAAACCCATCACACAGGATTCAAGGGGGAATAAGAGACTGACTGAACAGGCCGTAGGCACATGCAAGAAACCAAAAGAATAATGAGCATCACCTAACCTAACGATCACAGAGGACGATGGAGAAATGATCACCAGAATGGTCCAGGATTTTCTAGCAGAAGACTTTGACCATGCAGCACATTACAGGGATAATCTACAAAAAGAGATGGCATAAATAAGACAGCTCCTCAAGACACTCAGTGAAGCCCAGAGGGAAAGTAGTAGCAAAGGCATAGAGTAGTCGACAACACAAACCAATGAAAGAGTGGAGATCAAATAATGAGACCCAACCCTCCCAATGCCACATGCAAACACAATGGTCCACATAAACTCGAGCATGTTGCGAATGGATGAAATAGTGGGAAAATCATGACTGAAGAATTTGGACCACATTCAATTGGTCTTGACACGGATTTTGTCAAGGGAACTACACAAATTATAGGTTAGTGTTGACCATGAGATGCAGTCTTGGGCACATAAGAACTTAGTCGAGCTATAGAAAGCAACAAGGCAGTGGAAAGCGCTGGAAACAGAGTATGAGAAGGCCAAATCTGAAACTCAAAGGGATATAGACCATAGGAACAAATTGGAACACGGAGTGGGAAAAATGTTTTGGAAACTTCCAAACATCGTGGAGGGAAACGAACTCCCAACCACAAAAAAGATCGACCATATTACGTAGGAAATTGCACAATACCAGAAAGAGATTGGGGATCTCTAAAAACAACTAACACCAACAACTCCACCAGTGGTAAAGGGGAAAAGAAGGAAGGAAGTGACAATGAAAATACAGGAGATGGAGAAATAGGTTAGCACAATAGCTGACTTGCTCGACAAAGCAGCGCAACTTTGGACAAGATTGGAGGAGGATCCACAGGTTCAACATTGGGACAAGGAAGAGGAAAGGATCAATACAGTGATCCAAGAACTCAAGAAGAAGAAAAATACCATATAAATTCTAGAACGTGTAAAGGGGACGCAAGAGTTGAAGAAGATGAAGGCATAACTCATCACTGCATAGACACATAAATGGGAGCGACATGCTCAAATAGAGTCATTGTAGGAATGGGTAGCAGAGGCACTTGCACAGGCAGAAGAAGATAGAACACAAATGGCATAGACCTAGGTAGAATAAGTAGGACTACTAAGCAACAAAGTGGTCATTCAGGTAGTATAAACCATTAAGGAGAAGACCGTGCAATCACTGACAAAAGTAGCAGAGCTAAGGGAAAATTTCCAGATGATCACTAAAGAGATCGATGCACCTCAGAAATATTAGGTGACTCCAGACGAGTCACATGTCAGTGTTGGGGGCCTATTGGCAGTAGGCCAAAATGGGAAAGAAAGCGTGCACAAAGAAGAATGACAGCTGGAAGAGAAATCATGGGAAAGAAAGCATGCAGGAGGAAAGCGACAACTGGAAAGAAGCAAAGCATGTGCGCATGCAAGAAGGAGGTGACAGCTAGAAGGAAGCAGTGAACACATGCGGAGAAGGAAGGCCTAACGACAATATAATTAGGGTTTTTGTAAGGGTTTTTTTTGTAAACGGTTGAAGATCCTGATAGATATAAATATGGATATGCAGGTATCGAAAAAGAAGTTTGAATATTTTGTGAAGGTTGAGATTTATTACTGTTGTAAAGTTGAACTCATTTTATGTAACGTTTTTATAAGAGAACTATTCTTTGTAACAAGTGAGTGGGAGGTAGATCTTGAGGATTAGATCGCAGGGTAGGGAGTATGGTGCGATCTAGTTTTCCTCATAGAGATCTTCCTGATCTAAGTAGAGTTGTAAGCGTGAGGCGCCATAATTCCAGAGCTACCATAATAACATAGCCAAGAGCCAAATCTTTGTGGATGTAGCCCCAAGAGGAGGTGAACCATGGTAATGCATGTCTAACGTGATGAATGCATGCATATCTTTGTCTACTTTTTTTAGTTAGAGGATGAATGCAATGAATGAATGAGTTAATATATTGTTTGGTTAATTGGTGTTGCGTATAAATAAAGAGATCACAATGGTTAGAATAGTAAAGGGAATAACAATAGTTTGTAATACAAATCGTAATAAAATGCTTAGAACACAGATCCTCTATCTCCTACTCAATCCTAGGTTGTAAACACCTGAGTCTTATATCCACCCATAAAAGCTATCTTTGGTGAGACTGCACAGTGCATTTTGTGCATTGTGTTTCCTTCTGGTTCACCATAAGGGCCGATACTTTTAGACTTTGTTGGTACCCTAGAAGATACGAACCTCGGGTCAATAGCGCAGAGGTTATGGAATTTGTTCACTAGTTTAAATCCAACAAGTACTTATCATTAAGGTTATGGAACATTGTTTATGACGTATATCATGGGTAATGTGATACTAGCTAGAGGTATATCATTTATTTATTGAGGCATATTATTGGAACATGTCTAGTGGTATTATTGATGATTTATACTTGCTATAGTGAATGGTTTTGAGGCAGATATGTTATGGTACATGGATGGTACATGTGTGAGATATATTGACATATATTAAGGTGTATTGTGAAAGGAATTTAGTGGTGATATTAGTATATGGTTAGTACATGCTTGATGGTACATAACAAAGAGGTTTTGGCACATGGTTTGATGTGAGGGTTCATGGTATTTTGATGTATTATTAGAGGCCTATTTGTTGGATATATTAGTGTATGCATTTGGTATTGGTTGAGTTACATATTGGGACATATAGTTGATGAGTTGGCAAATACATGAAGTGTGTGGTATGGTGATGTTGGTACATCTTGATGAGTCATACCTTGATCTATAGTTGATGCATGATTGACACATGTTTGGTACATTGCTAGAGGCACTTGCTAATAGTATTGTTGGCACATGCTTTATGGATGATGTGGCTTGTATGTATGGATATGCTTTTAGAAGCACATATTGATTGTGGTACATCTTGTTGTTGTTTGTGAGTAGTCTTGGTTGATGAACATCTTGGTGATATTGTGAATATGGTTGAGAGTTGTCTTGGTGAATAGATCTGATTTGGTTGATGAGATTGTTGTGATAGGTTGTTTTATGCATAGTTGTGTTGGTAGCTCTACATATTTTTTTATTTTTAAAGTGACAAATGACAATTCATGTAGCTACCTACGCCTCATCCTATAAACATTGCTATTTGAAGGTCACTATTCGGTTGTAAAGAGGATGTTTTGATTGTTCCTATTTATTTTTATCTCTTTTTTTTGTGATTCATTCATGACTGAAAGCATGAATGAAGCATTAAAACTTAAAATTGTATTCAATTTTATCTAAGGCTTGGTCTTTAAAAGGGTCAATGCGCTTACACCTCTTTTAATGAATGTTGTTTTTCTTTGAGCTTATCATATATCAATGAAACACTTATTTTGAGTTGCTCTTGGATTGTAAGATTATACTTTGGATCCTTTGTAAATATTGGAAGAATCGATTGGCGTTGGTTTGCAAAAACATATCCATTTTTTAACCTTTGTAAATCAAATATACCCATTACATGTCATGGGAATTGATCACACTACGATTGTACCCCGTACCTCATTTTTAGATGGCAAGTGGAAGTGACAAGCCTCTCATGACAGATCAAGGTCTAGTGTTATGCTCTATATCCAAAACGTTTATCACCAGAAATGCCAGAATTTCGTGTGTGAAACCCTTATGCGTACATTATGGTCGCGCTAGTGTGATTGCTCATTTTTCTCCTTTGTTTTTGGCTCAGAATTTCCTTTGTTGCTACTACCTCTTAAGCCCACAGTGAGTTCAGGTCACTTTTGTTACAATCTATTCAAACCCTTATGGCCCCTGTCATCCGATTTGATCCAAATGGCTCCCAAACGTTTTTGTTGTGTGATGATGCGAGACGGTATCTTAAGAGCCAGCATTGGGATATGTTTATTAAGAAATTTCAGGGTTATAACTTGCGAGTAGACAAAGAATTTGACCTTACATTTGATGGATGTAGAGCCAATGTGGGTGATATACAGTTGGAGATCACCAAAGAATTTCTAATTGAAGCAATAGGGCTTGATCTCATTGGTCAAAAGTGGTTTAAAAATTCAAAGTTGGACGAGATGCCCTAGAGTATGTTCATCACCTCTCGAGAAATTGAATGTTGTGACAAAGGATGGGATGTATCTGAAGCTAATCTTATGGGATGAAGCATGCTGGACTTAGTCGATCAACTATCTTCTTTTTTCTTATTTTGTAAATAGGAGAAACTTCTCATAAAGTTAGAATATTTAGTTTGATCATGAGTGGCTCTAAGCCCTCTATATTTGTAACTTTTAGATCTTTTTGAAATATGATCCTATCTTAGAAGACAGGAAGTTTATCTTTCACATACTCTTTAAATACTCCATATTTTGTAATGAAAATCATCTTGGCTGAGGGCAGAAGATGGACGAGTGATTCCAAGACTTAATGAAACAAAATATATGGATTTTGTCTTTAGCCTTTTGTTAATGATGTTTTCATTTATGTTTTGTTAATCCTAATACATTAATAGGTCTGATAGCTTTAGACTTAATGATTTATGATGTCTAGGATGTTTATATTATAAATACTATCTATAATTTGTTCCTTTAGATATAATTATTGTGATCATATATTCAATTAGAATGAGTGGATTTATCTTTGAATTTTAATTGAATGATGAAATGCATAAGTTACTTTCAGATTTATCTTGTTGTAATTATGTGCAATTATAAAATCCCAGGGTTATATTTGTGTTTCCTCCTCTGTCATTAAACCCAAACTGTTAATACATGTTTTGAATTTATTTAGAATAGTCATAAAGCTCATTGAATATTTCTCTCTTGGACATGATAGTTGGATTTTCTTCAGTCATACAGACGCTTGGATACACCTCACTAACTAACAAATAGGTTAGCTCTTTTTTATTTCTTAATTCTTTCATTTACATATTAATGAAACCAGAATGTATGGTTCATCTTTTGACTACCCACACGTCTGTGTTTCATAGTTTATTTAATTCAAGATTAGTTAGATTTATAAAGGAAAACAGAAAAGATTTAAATGTGATTTCTTTATATACTTCTTAACAAAAATAATTTTTTCATTTGATTTCATAAGTTTCAACTAAAACTTGCAATTTGTAAATGATGTACATAAGTGATATTTGTATATTGTTTGCTACAATAGTTATATTAGAGCATATGTACATATATAATATATAGTATATAGTAATTAGTTAGTTATTTATGTCTCTTGCTTATCTTATTTTAGGACTTTAGATTGGCTAACAGAGCCATTAAACCCGTCAGAATGAGTTACACCAAATGGCTTGGGTTATTTAGACAACCCTGGACCAGACTCGTTCTTCCAGTTGACGGATGGTCATTTTCTCCCATTAACAAATGGTGCTAGAAGGAGGGGTGATTGACAAGTAGACCTTGTAGGAGCCTTTATTTCGAATATATTTAACTTCCCCATGGCTCCCCAAATCTGTTGGAACATGCTTTCCACTTCTCATTACCTGATGTTCCCAATGAGACAATCTCTCGCTTATCCAAACTCAACTTTGATGGTGGGAGTGATGTATCTACTAAATACCACCTTAACAAGTTCTGGTGAAAATGCATCAAACATGACATTTCTGATTTAAAAGTTTTGTGCAAATTGTTCCCTTTTACTTTTAGAGGTCGGATTAAACATTGGTTTGAATCTTTTCGAGCATATCACATTTTTTATTGGTATCAATTTGTAGAGGAATTTTTAGATTCTTTTGAAATCTATGATTAGAATAAATTATGTGAAGAATTTAAGAATTTTCTAATAAATGAAAATTCATCTCCAGAAGGCTTTTCAACAAGAATCCATCATGCTCTCTCTAAATTTAATATTGATGGCATATCACTTATACTAAATCTCCTCTATGATGCTTGTGTCCCTTTCATCGAATCATGTTCAATCACGAATGACAAACCAGTTTCAAATGATATCACTCAATTGCGAGAAGAATTTTGTTCACGGGATGAGAAGAATCCATCCGAAATTTTTGAATAAGCAAAGAAGGTAAAACCTATTGAAAAGGTTCTTACCGAAAATCAAACTTGTTTTTCCTCTGAATCATTGTATGCTCAACCTTCAACCATCGTGGAAGAATATTTGATGTTGGGTCAAGGTGAATGCCCATATTCTTCTAACCCTTGCTCTAATCAGTACTTAAATTCAGTTATTGAAGAACACTTAGGTGACGAAAATCATCTTAGGAGTTCTAACATGCCTATGAAGTTGATTAGATATGTAAATCTGCAATTGGAAGAAGAAACTTTAAACCTTCATCCACAAATCATACCTTATCCATAGGAAATATTAGATGTTTGTCATGAAAGTTTTGATTTATCTAGCATATAGGAGGAAAATCTAGATGATCATATTATGTTGAAGAATTTATCACCAAAACAGAGTGAAAGTGAAGAGGAATGTATTGAGAATACCATTGTTAAATATCATAGCTCAAGAGATTCTTTTCATGTGCTTATTTGTCATTACTTTTACTCTTTATATCCTGATCTTTTCTTAGATTCTGGGGGACATAATTCTTTACCCATGGTATCTTACTCTTTTCCACCACAATCAAATATTTTCAATGTGCCAAAATTTGGTGAAATTAATTCCAAACATAACATTTATGAAGTCAGATTCGATGCTCTTTCACTTTCATCACTCGCATGGGAAAAAGACATGTTACAAGACAATTTTACACGATTCATTTTTGAAAAACACAATGCGCTCATTCTTATGGAGATCAAATATTCTACATTGCATATTCATTCTTTGATTAGTTCAAATTTTATTTCTTATGATTCACATTTTGAAAGGTTCAATATCATCAAAGGAAGCATTCAAACCAATGATCTAATAGATGTCATGAATCCTCTTATGATGTGTTCCCCATTGATATATTCGCTTCATCAAAGTCATAGTTTGTATCCTAATTGTTATGACATGATATTAGGATGGCTTGAATATTCATATAGAAAAAATCTTCATAATAAAGATAAAGTTGTGATTGCTTTGCTTTTACCTAAATATCTAGGAAGTAAGCATTGCATGATTGTTTTAGATCCTCCATGTGAATAAATTGATGAACACTTGGAGAATTGTTAGGAGGATGGGGCACTTTGGCCTTGGTTGATGGTTATGTCAGGTCCCCATAATATTGACAAGTTTTCCAAAGTTACTTACACTCTTCCATGCCATTATGACCCATATCACGACCAGATTGCAGAATGATTGGAGGATTCATACATCAAGAAGTTTCAAAAGAATGGTAAGGTCGTGCTTGTTTTGTTTTTAAAAGAATATATAGGAGGTAAGAATGACATATTTCTTTTGTATCTACAAATACTGCATTCTTTTATTCTGATTTATGATTTTCTATGCCTTGCGGGATTGAAGATGCTCTTGTGGTTGCATTGGAAATACAATTTTACTTAGCGTTTTGATTTATTTAGTAGTTTAGAGTAGGTTTAGGAATAGGTTTTCTTTTATCTTTATTTCTCATTGTTTCTCTTTGTAATAATGTAGTCATGAAAACAATTGGGTGCACCAAGAGAACCATAATATGACTTCTATCAGGGAAGTCCACTTTGACCCTTTCTCTCAGCTTTTAAAAAATGCAGTACCATCATGAAATTTTTTAAATGAAAAGTAAAGAGATAAGTAAATCTGAATTGTAAATTCAACCCTGACCCAAGGTGCCACTAGTAGGAATACATTCATATTAATGAGGATTTTTCTATTTTCTTTTAGTCTCTCAAGAGATATTTCGCATGATGATTTCAGATCCACCCTCTTGTAAATATTTTTAATTTTTGTTTTTGTTTTTCATTTTGGTTCTTTTCATTTCACTTGTTTTTGGTTTGTTTCTGAAAAATTATGTCTATGTCACCATTTAGTTCATGAAAGGAAACCAAAATACCTCATCATAGAGAAACAATCGAGGGCATTTCAAGGTATGCATGTTGTAAATTGTTGAAACTCAGTCTAGAAAAAGAAACTTCCTATTCAAAATAGTCTTTCTGGTTTCATTTTACAATCATGAGAAGATACGAGCATTTTTAAATATTTTTACGTTGTCCCTGCTTTTGAGGAAAGAAACTCAAGTATGGCTTCCTTTCCTGGAAAAATTAGTTTCATCAGAGAACTAATTTCAGATCATAATGAAGGTTATCAAGCAAAATATTAAAGGCTGGAAAATGTCAAGTGTTCTGAAGACTAAAATTTTCAGCACCACCCCACTCTTCTAAATATCATTAAATTTATGTTAGATTGTAAATAATTTCTTGAGAGTTGTGAGAAGTGTTTGTAAACCCACCGAGATATTGAATAGGTCTGCTGGCAGCAGGTAAATGCATTCATGATGCCAAGACAACTTCATCAGGGTACTGAACAGGCCCACTGGCAGCAAAGCAATGTCAGGTTCAAGAAAATTATCAGGTATATAAATTTTGATATTAATAATAAGTGCCCTTCATTTTGAATTGAAATTTCTCAGATATGGTAGAGACGTCAGAGTGGGTTAATTAACATCCGTTCCAAGGCTATGGACACCTACTGGCAACAGTGGTCCTATTAACAATATCAGATCCACTGACTTGAACATTGTTGCTCTTGTAATTAAAATTTGTCATCGGATTTCATTTGAACAGGAAGCTATCTGAAGCTGGACTGTGTAATGATTGTTGATATGTTTGATGTCCTTTAGATGTTCTTTGATATCTAATCATTCTAAGCAGTCCTAACATGAACTCGTTGGTGATACATAGATAACTTCTTCTCCCAGTAAGTTTCCATTGTTGGCAGCCCTCCATAATGTTTTCTTTTTAAAGTGACAAATGACAATTCCTGTAGTTGCCTATGCCTTATCCTGTAAATATTGCTATTTGAAGGTGACTATTCGGTTGTAAAGAGGATGTTTTGATTTTTCCTATTTACTTTTATCTCATTTTTTCATTCTTCATTCATGAGTGAAAGCATGAATGGAGCATTAAAACTTAAAATTGTATTGCAATTTTATTTGAGGCTTGGTCTTTAAAAGGGTCAATGCGCTTACACCTCTTTTAATGAATGTTGGCTTTCTTTGAGATTATCATATATCAATGAAACACTTATTTTGAGTTTCTCTTGAATTGTAATATTATACTATGGATCCTTTGTAAATATACCAAGAATCGATTGGCATTGGTTTGCAAAAACATATCCATTTTTTAACCTTTGTAAATCAAATATACCCATTACATGTCATGGGAATTGATCAAACTATGATCGTACTCTGTACCTCATTTTTAGCTGGCAAGTGGAAGTGAAAGGCCTCTCATAATAGATCAATTCCTAGTGTTATGCTACGTATCCAAAAATTTTATCACCAGATATGCCTAAATTTCGTGTGTGGAACCCTTATGCTTACATTATGGTCGCGCTGGTGTGATTGCTCGTTTTGCTCCTTTGTTTTTTACTCAGAATTTCCTCTGTTGTTTCTACCTCTTAAGCCCATAGTGAGTTAGGGTCTCTTTTGTTACCATATGTTCAAACCCTTATGGCCCCCGTCGTCCGATTTGAGCCAAATGGCTCCCAAACTTTGTTGATGTATGATGATGCGAGTTAGGATCTTAAGAGCCAGGGTTGGGATATGTTTATTAAGAAATTCCAGGGTTATAACTTGTGAGTAGCCAAAGAATTTGCCCTTTCATTTTAAGGATTCATAGCCAAGGTGGGTGATATTCAGTTGGATATCACCGAAGAATTTCTGAGCGAAGCAATAGGGCTTCCTCTCACTGTTCAAAAGTGGTTTAAAAATTCAAAGTTGGACGAGATACCCTCGAGTCTGTTCATCACCTCCCAAAAAATTGAATGTTGTGACAAAGGATGGGATTTATATTAAGTTTATCTCATGGGATGAAGCATCCTAGACTTAGTCGATCAACTATCTTCTTTTTTCTTATTTTGTAAATAGGAGAAAATTCTCATAAAGATAGAAGATGTAGTTTGATCTTGAGTGTCTCTAAGCCCTCTATATTTGTAACTTTTAGATATTTTTGAAATATTATCCTATATTAGAAGATAAGAAGTTTAGCTTTCACATAATCTTTAAATACTCCATATTTTTTAATGCAAATCATCTTGGCTGAGGGTAGAATATGGACGAGTGATTCCAAGACTTAATGAAACAACATATATGCATTTTGGATTTACCCTTTTGTTAATGATGTTTTCATTTATGTTTTGTTAATCCTAATACATTAATAGGTCTGATAGCTTTAGAGTTAATGATCTATGATGTTTGGGATGTTTATATTATAAATACCATCTATAATTTGTTGCTCTAGATATAATTATTTTGATCATATCTTCAATTAGAATGAGTGGATTTATCTTTGAATTTTAATTGAATGATGAAATCCATAAGTTACTTTCAGATTTATCTTGTTGTAATTATGTGCAATTATAAGATCACGGGGTTATAATTGTGTTTTCTCCTATGTTATTAAACCTAAACTGCCAATACATGTTTTGAATTTATTTAGAACAATCATAAAGTTCATTGCAAATTTCTCTCTTGGATGCGGTAGTTGGATGTTCTTCACTCATACAGACTCTTGGATAGACCTCACTAACTAACAAACAAGTTAGCTCTTTTTTATTTCTTAATTCTTTCATTTACATATTAATGAAACCATAATGTATGGTTCAACTTTTGACTACCCACACATCTGCGTTTCGTAGTTTATTTAATTCAAGATTAGTTAGATTCATAAAGGAAAATAGAAAAGATTTAAATGTGATTTCTTTATCTACTTCTTAAGAAAAATAATTTCCGCATTTGATTTTGTAAGTTTCAATTAAAACTTGCAATTTATAAATGATGTACATAAGTGATATTTGTATATTTTCTGCTACAATAGTTATGTACATATATAATATATAGTATCTAGTAATTAGTTAGTTATTTATTTCTCTTGTTTATCTTCTTTTAGGAATTTAGATTGTCTAATAGAGCCATTAAAACCATCATAACAAGTTACACCAAATGGCTTGGGTTATTTAGACAACCCCAGACGAGACTCATTCTTCCAGTTGATAGATGGTCATTTTCGTCCATCAACAAGTTGATGCACTTATGGTGATATAGGCTTGGCGCATGGTTGATGCACTAGTTGGTGATACTAGTTTGGTGTATGGTTGATGAACTTGATGATGGTACTAGTACATATTAATGGATCATTGTATGATGCATGGATAGGACCAATGATCGTCAAAGGAATAGAAGCAACATATGCATCAGAAGCAAATTACACAGTTAGTACATGACATATTGCAGAGAAGATAGGGGGATGCATACCTATAGGGGGGAGTTAATCATTTTCACATGATTGGTTATGTTATCACTGAGATTCAACCTCATATTACGGGAGGATATTCCCAGTACCCATCAAAGATTTTGGTGGATGTTGGTTTTATATGAGTGGAGGTCAAAGGAAAAAACAAAATATATGAATGATGTTTCAATACAGAACTGGACAAGAAATGAATAGGGAAGTGAGGGCCACATTAAATTCAGTCGGTGAATTGAGTTTAAGTATGAGCAAAGGGAAGACTTAGTGAGAAAGGTGGATAAGACTTCTATGGGCATCAGGCTTTCAAGCAGCTTGGAGAAGAAAAACTCAGACTCAAGATCACTCTTAAGCTCAAATTCTAGACACTGAAATATGTCCAAATGACATAGTCACAACAACACAATGATGAAACCTACATCAGAATGTAGCTACAATAACTCACCTGGATCCTCCATGCCCGAGCCATTCAGTGTAAGAGGGAAAATATAACAAGGGAGCTGACTAAAACTGGTCACAATACCGTTGTAATCAAATCTACATTACAACAACATAACAACCCTCGATTGGATCCTCCATGCCCAATTGTTTTATCACAAATTTTACAGAGAGATGAGAGAGGCTAAATTCTATTAATCTCAAAGTCTCAAATTTGATACATAACCGGAGAACAATTGTAGCATAAAAACATTACAAAATAGGGAGCTCTACTCAACCAGTTGACGACCTTAACAAAATATCAAATTGAAACATTTATACTTAGACCAGTGTTCGAATATCAAGAGTGACATATGATCACTACATTCAAAGAATTGTGTCTAAGTAGTCTTCTGCCAGACTATGCATGTATCCCTCTGTCAGAAGCGAGCTCAGATCGGCATGGGTCTGCAGGAAAATCTATCCACAAGGGTACCATGGGTTGATGGTTCAGTCCCCACGGTTGGGCCTTCCATGCCTTCCATTTATGAAGTAAGTCGAGGTTTCAAATATCGTATCTACTTTCATTAACTGCCTTCTCTCAGGAAATCAATGAGATTAAATGATCAGAGAGTGGCACATGGTGCTCTTGGATATGATGTTATATAAGCACATGATTGGAGGGTCATCAAAAGAGGTTTGGAATCACACCACTTTTGGGCCCGCAATCCACCACCTTCTACCATGTATCACTTTTTCCAAACTTGTGGACCGCTTAGTAAAATTATCGCCCAAGTATGTTGGATCCCCACAATGGATTGTGGCCATAGATATGGTCCCGATATGTGATATGGGTGCACCCACTAGATTTAGCACCACTGCAAAGATATTCCAAANTAATTTTGACACTGAACAATGCCACATCAATGGATCAGATCTAACTCCCTCAAATATACGACTGAGATCTGCTTTGGGTCTTCGAAAAGATCAAATCAAAAACCTCCTCTACCTCCAACTTATTTTTCCTAGAGCTATGGATCTGACGACGTGTGGCCCTCTGAGATGGATGACTGAGATTTTACTCGGGTCTCGGGACTTTGGGAAAATCAAATCTCAAACCTCCTGTGCCTTCAACTACTTTTACCTAAAGCTATGGATGTGATGATGTGTTCCGCCTTGAGATTGATGGTTGAGAAATAATTTGGACCTTTATCTGGAGTTCATAGATCTATGCCATATGTCCCCTTGATCTTACTTTAAGTAAATCCTTCGGAGCTATGGATATGATGACATGTGGCCCTCGCATATTCATGGTCAATATTCAATTCAGGCCTTCAACACTTCGGCACTTCAGGATTTTGGTGCTTCGAGACTTCGTCACTTAGGGACATATAAACTTTGGCGCTTCAGGACTTCAACACTTCAGGACTTCAACACTTCAAGATTTTGTCACTTTAGGACTTCAGAAATTTAGGACTTCGAAACTTTGATGCTTTGGGACTTTGGCACTTCAACGCTTTGGGACTTTGGGACTTCAGTGCTTCGGGACTTCTGCACTTTGACACTTTGCAATGCTTAACTCCCACAATTGTCTAGAGCACCGAACTTCGAAGCGAGGGATCTGCCTTGACACATGCTCAGCTTTTGATGGCTCAGATTACTTTGGGAATTTGGGCTTTGACTCTTTGAGAGTTTCATGCACTTCTCACTTCAAAACTCCCAAAGATTATTTCCCTGAACACTTGGATCAACTACAACATGTCCCCTTAAAAATCAACGAATTATTCTCTCTTCGAGCCTTATCTTTGGTGCCATATTTCATGCAATTTTGGACTCCCTAATTCCCGTGTGTTGTCGATCTGATTTTCCTAATTGGATATCCACCATTGAAATATAAACTTGTGTACTTGTTTGTATTTTAAGCCCGAAATGGACTTGTTTGAACTTCTTCCTTTTTCTGCTGACGCTAATTGTGCATACAATAAAATTGTGGATGTAGGATGTCCCCTGCACAAAAAGTCTTGATGGACGTTAAGAAGAAACACTTCAAGGAGAAAATGTGTTGAAGGGAGAGGAGGGGCTATGGCTCAAAATCGAGATTGAAATGACTTTTAACCCCTACGATTTCATTATGATAATAGGTTACAGAGGTATGATTCCCGGAGGAGATATTATTCAAATGAAGGGATAGAAAGTAATCAGAGAAAGATCAAAGGAATTAAGATAGGGGGAGCATCCCAAAGGATAGTGCAACCCAAGGAGAGTTTAGTCAGTGGGAGTATCCCCATAGAGATATACCCTTTTCCATTGATTTCAAATGCAGAGAGATAGATATGTCTATGAGGAGTTTTTATCGTAGGGGGGGCATGAGCATGGTTGTTTCCATGTCTAAGTATTGCCATCAATGTAAAAGGGGGAGATTGTAATACTAATTTTTCATTGATATCAAAGGATTGATGTCAAATATTTGATGTCAAGTGGTGGCATGGTGATGTTTTTTCATTGATGTCAAGGTTGATGTTTTTTCATTTATGTCAAGGTTGATGTTGTTGTCATTGATGTCAAGGTTGATGCCAAAGTGAGTTGCATCATTAATGTCAAGGTTAACGCCAAAAGGAGTTGTATTATTGATGGTATGTCATGGTTTATATCCAAGGTAGTCTCATGAATTTTCTTATGTAGGAAGTACCAAATGGATGAACTCCAAATTGGTCCCCTTATGGTTAAATCCCTCACAATAAGACACTTTGTAAAGTACAAATGGTTAAGTGGTTGAGTAATCTTAGATGTGTAGTCATGAAGCCCGAAGTTGTGTGGAATAAAAGAGGTTGAATAATAGATCCAGAGGTTATCATATGTGTATGGATGGATAGTGCTTGTCATGTTGTTTTTTATTGATATGTGGTATGCCACATATTTCCTCATGGTTAGGGAGATATGGCCTTGATAAGTTGGAGAAACCATTAGAGTAATCTAGAATCCCCTAGAAGGTCAACAAGAAGTCAAAATCTTCTAGAAATTCATAAAGAAGAATCCCTAGTGAAAGTGGTTGCAAAATAAATAAATTAAATAATAAAGTGGTTGCAACAAGAAGTGGTGAGTTTACTATTTATGGTAAAGTGGTTTTAAGTGGGAAACATAGTTAAAATTTGGTTATCCCTAAAAGAGGGAAAATGGGTTAAATAATTAGAATATAAACTTCTAGAGGAAGCTCCTTGGAGAGTATATATAAGAGAGAAAGGGTATCCCATTGTGATCCACTTGAATACCAATTGAACTTAGTGAATTATTATTGTAGGTACATTGACAAATCCTAGGAAGTGTAGTTACGAAGGAAAGACGAGGGAAAAGTCTTAGAGTTGCAGAAAACTCAAGTAACCCTAATATCTGAGACACCCACAAGTTGCAGAAGCAGAAGTCCACGAACATCCATGGGTCGTAGGCACAAAGAAGTGCAGATACTCACAATCTGTAGAAATGGAAAGCATGGATCTAAAGATAGGGAAAGGAGGATGATATTGTTCTAGGTTGCAAAATTTGGGGAGAGAGTGTAGGTCTGTTGGTCTAATATATGACGCATCAGGTCAGAGTCATAGGTATTGGTATGGTTGTATACTTCTTTTGATGGTCAATTCTTGTTATTGTATAGTGTATGCTTGAGACATACTTGGCATGGTTGGATATGGTATATATTGGATGTTTGGGTGGTTGAGAAGCATTCTCATGTATTGTACAATACTTATATGGCTCTTATAGTTCACATATTTAAGCTACTTATACTTGGTTGAGGGATATCCATGTTGCATGGTGATGTATGCATGAGGGGAATGCATAGGTTGTTAGATATGATTCATTGATGACATGGTATAGATCTGCATATGGGTGATGATATTCTATATGGAACAGGTTGTACATGGTTGATGCTCTAGTTCATGATTCACTATTCATTGTTGATGTATCCTTTTCATGATTGATGCATGAGATAGTATCTATGTTGGTATGCACTTGATGTATGGTATGTCACAAGTTTATATGGTTGATGATTTGATACAGGTTGATGAGATAGTGATAGATCTATGATAGAGACAGTGACAATGAAAAATTTATGACAGAAAAAGTGACAGAGAAATTGGGAGAGTTTGTGGTAGTCCACGAGTTGCAGTGAGGAAAGGCACAAACATCCTCATGTTGATTATAATAAGGGAGCATATACCCACATGTTACAACATAGACAATTCGTGGACCTATAAAAAATATTTGAATATTGTTGGTACAGTGGGACATATTGTTTTTTGTCTACAAGTTGGGTCTTGTACTTGAGGGTTGGGTTCCCCAAGTTGGTACTGATACATGAAAGTTGGGTGTTGTATTTATATTTGGTAATCTCTTGGATTAGGTGCTCTTTTTCAGTTGGTGTTTATAAACCTAGAGGATTTTATTATCATGTAAGCACATAATACAAAAATATTACACATATATTTGGTGTTCTTTGTGTTCACTAAGATGATGGTTTATAGTTATCTATTATTGATGTATGCAAGTAGATCAATGTGAATGAATAATAATGTTTGAAGTGGTTGCTAACTAAAGTTTTTGAAAGAAGTGTTGAAAGAGTCATACACTAATTCACCCGCCCCCTCTCAATGTGGTCGGTGTGTCCAACAACTCTAAACAAACAAAAATAAAATCTAAACAGAATCAAGCTCATATTAAAGCTTACAAATATCTTCTTTCATCTTAATCTGGAAGCCATATGGAAGTTTTTTTTCCCATGGGATTGATATTTTCCTTCTAGAGGAACTCATGATAATTGAAAATATGAGGATAAGAGTAGAGACTCGTGTTAAACCCTCCCGTGATCCCTATCTTTTTATTTATAATAATTTTGTGACAAAATTTGATGATGTGGGGATCCACCTAGATATGGTGATGAATTATTGGCAATTTTGAATGTTATTTGTTTCCACGAGATAATATTTTCCAAGATCAATATGTAGTTGTTCTAGTGATGAGAATGTTCTCGAATCAACTGTAATATTTTACATTCATCTAAGTGTTGGAGCATTCTGAGATCTTCTGGCTAAATAACCTTCTACAATTGGATACATTGTAATAGTGATTTTGAAACCCTATTCGGAATGCATATTGGGGGAACTAATGGCTCGGTTCTTTGTTACATTTATTGGAAACAATGGTATTTACTCTATGCTATTGTGGCCTATTTGTTGTAGGTGAATCCCCCTGTGGAAAATTAGATTCCCTCTTGGTCTCTAGACTCCTAAGGCCAAGACAGAAAAGTGCTTAGCATGGAAACTGACTTCCTTTTAGATCTAATCAAGCTAAAAAATGAAAGATAAGGAGTAATATATGTACCTTATTAGCGACGTTTGTCCTAGAAAATTCCTAGTTGAGCTTCGATCCTGAGCTCCCTGATACGTCCTGTAGGACAAACAAAGATACAATGGACTTACTACTCTACTAAGATTATCTCAAATATAGATCCATCTACTACAGACAAACTCATATGGAACAAACATAAGTTTGAAAGAAATAGGCCAAGCATTGATTATTAATGAGAACAAGTAAAAGTACTTACAATACTTTGATGAAGATGCATTAGCTTCTTCCAGTTCTTCTTGTCCAACCCATTTTCTCAAGTAATCTACATTGATTTCTCTGATGACATCTCACTAATGAGATCATAAGTTTCACATCTCCAATCTCTTATGTTCATACCACTTACAAGATCATAAGTTTGGTATCAATCTCTAGTCTCTATCCTTTCTTTTACCATGAGAAGGCCTCCTTATATAACTTTGGAGAGGTCCAACAACTTGAGATATATTTGGGATAAGTTGAGGATTCCTCTCCTTCAGTTGAGAATTTTCACTAAGATCATACCTTGACCATCTATTCGAATCCAACCACCTTCAGGAATTGAGGGATTCTTCCCTGATTTCTCTCAACAAACCCAAAACTTGCTCAGAAAAGGGTAGAGCTCCACCAAAAGGGTGCACAAAGCACTCAAACACTCCCCCAAAGCGGTTCAGGGAGCGCCAACACTCCCTGACAGTTGGTAGGGGAGCGCTCCTCTCCAAAATCCATTTTTTAGTGGTTCTTTCAGTGGCAAAAGGTTTGTAGTCCCTGTCAACTAATTTCTCTTATTCAAAACTACTCTTTGAGGTGTCTTAAGTGTCTTTATGATGTCATTAGAGGCATGAAATAGGAAAGATGGCAATATGATGTTTGTGAAACTTGCAACACTTTTGGTCAATATGTGACACTTGCGGACAATATGCGACACTTACAACACTTGTAATGACGACACTTGCGACACTATTGAAGTTAGTAATTTTGATGTGTAACAGATTTCCCCCCAAAGTATGAAGTTAGAAGACGCGATGACTGAAGTACTTTGTAGACTTTTTTGAGCAAGGGTATGGACCCAGAGAGGCTAGAAAAATATACACACAACCATCAAACAAATATTATGACATGTTTCAAACCCAAGGCAGGCATACCTATGCTTGAGTGATAAAAAAATTTTAGGTATGCCCTCTATAAAATACACCGTGGATACATAATTATATTGCCAAAAGGTATAGCCACTAAAGATACAATGTGGATCTATACTCCTATGACATAAACTAATCATAGCCATGACTAATACACAGTGGATATACGATATGACAAGACATAGCCACGACCAATACAAAGTGAATCTATGTAATAGTATATGTGACATAGTTCAAAAGAACTCCTTCGCAACCTGGGAAAAGTACATATAAGAGTGATAACTCAACCCAAGGTCTTCTTACCAATCCCAATGTAGTACAAATCTAACCATGTGAATAGATGTCCTAATGTTGAACATGGAAAAAACCACTTGATTACCGATCAATGAGGTAAACAATTAACAAGCGTGAGGGAGATCACCATTGATGTCAATGATTCCCAAGGTACTCTAGTACATTCCAATGAATATGAATAGATGAGATGAAGTCGAACATCCATGGAATCATCTGATCAGAGGTCAATGATGTAAACCCATTGTCAGACACGAGGATACCTACCATTGAGGCATGAAGGTCCCTAGGTACTAACTGGTTTCTAAGTCTATCTCCCGGATAATATGTTGAAGTCGAAAAGAGTAGACTCGTCAAAGGAGGGCCTTGATGTTTCCCCCATCACTGACACGAAACTGACACAGAGATGTAATTAGTAGATCAAATTAACATGGACTAACATAGGTACTAAAACATGATATTTGTGATGGCTGACTCCCAAGGAAGATACTTCCCTTGAACACTGAGGCACAACAACAAAAACTTGACATGGACCAAAACTTTAGAATGCAGTGGATGTTGTGACTTTTGTCAGGTGACCCAAAGGAGTAAAAGAAACTCAGAGGACTGCTTCAGTGCAGAGGTTCAGAAGATTAAAATGTGTTCAAAGACAAAGTGTCATGTTCAAGGGCAACTCTAAGATCTACTGGTAGTGTTCTCAAAAATGCCTTGTCTTGCTTCTTTCAATTTTCCCCCATCCAGATAGACAAGTACCTCATTTTAATTTAACGAGATCGAGGAGGGTAACACATGCTCGATATGACTCACCTTTGGTAAGTCCCTCTTCCTTTGTCTAGAAAACTGGAAGAAGTAAGGGTTCGGTCCCGTATGGGCCCTTCAATGTATGATTGTTTAACAAGTCCAAAGAAGGTAAACTTGGTGGTTTTTCATATTTAGAGAGTCTAAAAACAACTTAAATATGGGTCCAATGTTGTCCTTTTTCGTAATGTTAGTCTCGTGATGCTGAAAAAGAGATAAATTATCACTCGAAAGATGCCCTTTCAAACCTTTTAATTAGTGGGAAAGGAAGCAAGATCACTCGGAAATCTTTTCATGTTTAGAGAGTCTGAAAGAGCTCAAAGATGACTCCAGGGGGTTCCTTTTTCTTATCTCCATGCAAGCCCGAAAAAGAGATAAAAGGTTGCTTGGTTGCATTCTCATGTTTTTTTTAGCACGAGAAAGAAAAAAGACTAAGCTCGGTATGCCCCTAGCCTGAAATCTATTGGATTAAGTCTAGAATGATCATCAAAGGCTGGAGACATGCCCTCCAAGCTTCAATTCATTCACCAACGTTGAGGTTGTCTGATCTAGATTATTTTTTTCAAAAAATGAGATCAAAGATATCATAGATATTCAATAATATAACAGAAATATATCAGAGATGCAACCATAAACACAGATATACAGTAATACATGATTTCTATTAATGAAATAAATGTACATAGACTGTAAAATACAAAGTGAAAGACTCACTAGAATGGTGGTCGCTTATCTCTGAGAAGAGATGTGACGGCTACTCTCATTCGCAAGAAGATGATTACAATGAGGCTATGAAGGCCTTTTTATAATAAACAGGAATGCCAAAATTCCTAGACATCCAAAAACCTAACCCTAGGAGATGAAGCGCCAAAATTCATGTGGGCCCCGTTTGGGTAAGTAAGTACATCAACTTCCCGGGGACGTAACTTTTGCATACAATCTCCATTTTAGGCGTATGATAGCTCGTTGGAAAGGTATATTTGAGGAGATTAATTTTGGGGGCTCAATAATTCATTTTCATATCATTGATAACCTAAATCTTCAAAAACCTTCATTTGGGCCCTCAAAATGGCCCCGTAAATTAAAAACTGCTAAAAATAGTAAATTGCCAAATTTGCCAGAAAACTGCTTTGAGCCAGTTGGAAAAGGTGGGTGGCCACCGATATCCACCTGGATCATTGTCACCAATTTCTATACTAGATGGAGAAAAGGATAAGAGTGGATGAAAAGAAGTTTCAAGAGAGGTGATTGTTTCATTTTTTAACGATCTTGCTACAGAGAGAAAAAATATGCTCAAAGATTCTATTTCATTTTTTAACGACTGTGCCACAGAGAGGAAAACTATGCTCGTGACCTCTATTTCATTTTTTAACGATCTTGCTACAGGGAAGAGAAACTATGATCGTGACCTTTGTTTCATTTTTTAACAAGCCTGGTACAGAAGAGATAAACTATGCTCGTGGACTCTTCTTGATCATGGTGTCCAAGAGAATAAGGCTATGGAAAGACACCATGTCAAGGGACAAAACTTGGTCATGGATTCCAAGAGATCTTCACTATATGGAATAAAATCACTCTGGAAGGAACACATGTTGAGGGTTGCGATAGGGGTAAGGAGGTCAGGCTCCAATAGCCCTATCGAACAGATCACCATGTCAACTACCGGATCCAAGTCATCAGAAGTTGAAGGCATGCGAGACGATAGAAAATCAACATCAGGAGGGAATATAGAGTGTATATATCCCTGAATTTCTTCACGAGGGGGAAGAAAAGAGGATCTATGATGGTTATCATCCCGAGGTAGCTCATCAATGCTCAACATTTCCATAAGAGATTCATTAGAAGGAAAAATTGGGGAAATGTAGTCGATCACAGACGATAAGGAACTTAACCATGATGGTATTGAGTAACTGTCGGGTACCAATATATGTTGGTCATCCAAAGGGGAGAAGTGGATTGGATAGAAACATATGATATTTCAGCTGGACTAAGTGGAATGGTGTCTCCTAGTGCATCGAATTCCAATGGACTAGGTACAATCCAAGGGTTAGATGATTCCAAAGATTGATAATCCGTGATCGAAATCATATCGATGGTGGAAATATGATGTGTAGTTGGTGAAGTGGTGTAGGGAAGGTACCCATAAGGCTAGAATATTTTAGTAAGCCAACACCAATTCTTTCATACATGATCTTCTGGTCTCCCAAGAAATGAATGTTTTTGGTAGAAGGAGCGCAAGCATTGGTTCTACAGAAATCTAACTGATCAACAGTGATAATTTTTCCTTGATGAGGAAATTGTACACATCAAAAGACCGACGAGGCAACGATAGTCATAGAATAAAACCAACTTCTTTCAAGTAACAAGTTGTAATCGAGGGGAGCGTTGACCACCTCGACATCAACAATGACGGTTTTGACACCCAACTAGATGGGCAGGGACTGTAAAAGCCCATGGGCATGAAAACCTCACCCATCGAATGTGCGTAACATCATTGGGGATTTTTTAAGTGCGGGTGATTTTAAACATTTCCAACATGCTAAAGACATGACACAAGTAGAGGCTCCCTCATCCAAGATGGCTCAGTGGATTTTTTGATTGTGAACAACAACATCAACTTGGAAATCAAGTTGATGGGAGAGTCGAGATGTATAATTGTCCAGGTTAAAGATGATATGGTTGGGCGAATCAAGATCAACAGTGCCAATAGCAGCCAAGAGCATTCTACATTGACTAGGGTAGTGTTGTAGAACTTCTAACGCAGACATAGCACATAGTGCTTGAGCCAAATCTTCAACAATGTTGTAGTTCTAAGCAGCATGTGAACTAGGATTAAAGGTAGATTTACGGATATTTCTCTTAGGAGGGCGTAATATAGAGTCAAAAATAGGTTTAGCAATATAAAGTGGTTCAGATGGAGGATTAACCGATGGAGGACTAACGGAGGATGGTGATGGATCCGGTAAAGTACTGGTACCATTAGTGACTTTTCCTTTTTTAGGGTTACTTGGTGTGTCATATGTCTTAGAGAGAGTGTTCAAATTAATCCCATTAAACATATAAATATGTTCACTCATCGAGGCCTCATCATGAGGATGGCTAGAAATGACCCCAGGAGAAGGGGTTTGAAAAACCATGGATTGTTGTTGTGGAAAAGGTTGAGTAAGCACAGTGTGTTGTGAATTTCCCTCGAACATTTTGGCCACTTCATCATGATGTGGACAGTCTCGAGTGTAGTGATCGTCACCACAAATGATACACGGGAATTTCAGTTTCCATTGTGGTTTCTTTTCAGTAGCAGGTGTTTGATCTTGATTTTTTGGTTTTTCATTGTTATTAGTATTTTTTGGCCTCTTCTTACCTTCGGATTGTTGTGAAGGGGCATATTTAACTACATTCACCTCAAAGATATGAGTTTGGGGGGAGATAGAGGAGAGTGTGGTCGAATGGGAAGTATATTGAGTTTTGACGGAACCAATAACATCGTCTGCATGAGATGAGTATGATAGCTTGGATGGATTGGTAGAAGCTCAAGCAACATTTGGAAGAAAATCATACAAAGTACTAGTTTGTGAATAAACCAAATCTAAGTACTGAGCCTGAGAAATGGTTTCTTCCTCAGTGACCGTGCCACCCATAGCGACATCGTGAGTGATCGAGGGTAAAAGTGATTTAGTAAACCACTCTGCCAATAATATATCAGGAATGATTACTTTGATCATCCTTCGTCATCATCTCCACTCATGAATATGGTCAGAGATATGCATGGAGTCAGTTTGACGAAGGAAGGTCAAGAGTTTAGTACCCATCTCGTAGTGAATAGGTAGTTGAAAGTGCGTGAGGAAATACATGGCAAGGGAGTTGAAATCATGAAAAGAAGCATGTGGTAGTTCAATATACCACTTTGTTTCAGAGCCAACAAGTGTTCACTGGAAAACACGCAAACGTATAGAATCATCCATGAGGGAGTTTGATGAACACCAAAAATGGAAATTCATCAAATGGATATTTGGATCTTCTCCATATTTTTCGTCAAATTTTGGAATATTGGAAGGAAGCTTAGCTACAATAACTGGCCAAACCAATGAATGAAAAATAGGATCATTGGTTAACCAAGACAAGTCTGGGAGATCCAGAGTTGCAAGGAAAGGTAGTTGTCGGTTAATTTGCGGATGATATTAGTGTGGCATAGGAACACCAGTAGGACAAAAAACTGGGTTAGGTGGATAATTGTAACCAGTAGGTCCTCCTACATATGGTTGTTTCTGACCATGATCAGTAGGATTCGATGATGTCTAAGAAACATTTACATAAATTGGTGGGTTCTAAGCATTATAAGCTGGGTGATTTGCTTTCCCATGAGGAGGATAAACATATTTCCCTTGAGGAGGGTAAGGAGTAGATCTCGGAGGCAGATACACATTAGACCCATGGGGAGGATAAGGTTGTTGTCCTTGAGGACTCTAGGTGGTGTTTGGAAGGTACAATATTTGATACTCCTCCTTGTGGGTTATGATACGATTTCCCCCCAACATGGGGTTGGGTAAATATGCCTCCAAAAGATACTCACCAAGATTGTGAAGGGTTTCCAGCAGTTTATGGTTGTCCCCTGCCAGCGGTGTATTAACGGTTGGGGTATGAATGGAAAAGGGAGGTTTCCCTCCGGGAATAACGTGAAAAGGGTGTTGTCCCCTAGGAGGGGTAGGCCCGCCATAGGATGGTGGTATTCTAGGAGGGATAGGTCCTCTAGATGGTGGTTTCCCTCCAATCAATTTTATTTGGCTGGCAAGGGTCTGCATTCTCAGGTGAAAATATGTCCCAGCAAGATCATGTGGAACATGTGGAGTTGTAGAGTGAAAGTTTGTAGAAGTGGGTGTAGGGATCGAAGTGCCTTGGGAATGAGTAGAGGTGATGAGTCTAGAATTAGGATTGACTTGTGCTGACGCAAAAGTAGGGTTAATGACCTAATCGATGGGGTGATTCATAGTTTGACCAGATGGCCCACTTTCAACAGGAGGGTCATGAGGATTAAAGGGTTGTCAAAAGGATTCAAAATGTTCATAGAGATCGCGTCATGATGAATTCCTCCATACAGAATGAGAAGGTGTGGGATTGGTATCTACTGTAGTGGTAGGATGAACAGGAGTTCTATACTCATCACCAAAGGTTGGTTCTGTGGATCCCATATATGTGTTGATAAAATCTCTCATAGTTAACTATGGGACCTCTTCGTCTAGGATGTTCCCAAGAGAGCCTAAACGAAGTAAAAGTGGTTCGAGAGGAATTTTCGACATAGACGTAGTGTGAGGAGTGGGATTCTCAACCGTAACCAATGTGCCTTATGGGTTGTCTAATGGAGGAGTAACAACACTCCTAGCATCAGATTGATTTTCTACCTCTATATAGTAGTTTTCTTCTAGAGGGTTAGGAGGTAAGGGTTGGTAGTCTTCCGAAGGCATCCCCTGCATCCTACGCAATCGGTGAAGACCTTTATCATCTATAGGCTCAATTTTGGATAATAACAGTACACACTAAAAATCTAGGGCCAACTAATGAAAAGAAACAACATACGCTAATACAATCTAGGAATCAAAACCAAGCAAACAAGACTTATCTCGATGATCATACTAGTTGGTGATGAAATCTAACATTGTGTGACCAAGTCAAGAAGGGGATAGGATCTGGTGGAACAGTTACAATGGTGACCTGGTTAATGGAATTTTTCCTTGGTGCAAGATTCCATGCAATAATTGTGGATTTACCCTCCAAGGCGACTGAGTGAGTTTGACCAATGTCTATTCCAGGTACAGTGAGACTTCCCTTCACCGTCACCTTGTGTAAGTACCTAAATATTATGGCAACTAAGGAAAAAAATTCAAAGTCATCCCCTGGGTGGGTACAGTCGATAGTCTGATCCGAACATATGGGTAGGATAACAAGTCCAAAATCAACTCGAGAGGCTCCCACACATAATCGTGAGTATACCCTCAAGTTGTTGGATTACTGAGAGGGGGGGTGAATCAGTAATAGCATAATTATAATCCTTTTTATTCAATTGTTATATCAATGTAGAATTATTATCCAATAATGAGCAGTAAGAAATAAACAATCACATACATACATAATACACCAGTGTTTTACGTGGAAACCCAAATCGAGAGAAAACCACAAAATGCTTTTTCTTATATGTATTGGAGAATTACATTCATTGGAAGCACCAACTTCCTTTGTTTTCTAGATACAACTAGAAGGAGGCTCCAGCCCCCTAGTTTATTAGGCTACAACCTGAGGGAAGCTCCAATTCCCCAATTCTCTGGCTACAACCAGAAGGAGTCTACAACCCCCTATGCTCTCCGGATACAACTGGAAGGTGGATACAACCACCTATCCTTTCCCTGTCCTTCCACCCTAATGTATAAGTAGAATTATGGAACCACTTTCACACTGTCACTGTGAGATATACCACTGTAAATTTGTACCAATAAATCTGAACCATGCATCAACCATGCATCAACCTATCCCTCAACCTGTAATCAACCTGTGCCATAAAAAAGTGCATCAATCATGCACCAACCTATAATCAACTTGTACCCTAACCAAAACATTTGGTTTCACTGAATTTGGATCTGTTATGAAGAATTTATGACGTTTTTATCCGAAACACTTGTTTTTGACTAGTTTTAGGACTAACCGGAAACCCTATTTTCCACAAAGTGTAAATCCAAAAGTACAATGACCCACAAGATGAATTTTTAACCACAACTACTTGGATATGTTTTCTCAATGGAATAACACTTTCATAGTCTGAATCATTATATAAACAAAGTTATAGCGGAAATGGTGAGATGACCTGTAAATAACATACCTTAGAAAGCACCATCAAAAGAATTTATCCTTCCTTGCATTTTTTCCTTATTTTCTTCCCCTTCCCTCAAAATTTCATCTTAGATATACTTGGTTACCTCATAAACCTATAGATATCCAATATTCTCAAGTTTTATTAAAATGAGAGAGCCTTTCCTCTTATTTATACTCTTCAAGTAACTTCCTTAAAAGCATCTTCTAGGTCACTTGGCCCCACTTTCCTTATTTTAGGGTTAAACCACTTCTAATTTCTCCATTAAATTTATTATTGAAATAATTTATTTTGTATTCACTTTAAATTATAATACAGTCATTACTTCAATTTATTATTTACATTTTAAAATCTCTTAAACCACTTTGACTACTTTGACCTTTTGGGGCTTCTAGATGACATATGAGGGTCCTCCAACTTTGTAAGGCCATAACTCTCAAACTGTGAGGAGATATGTGACGTTACACATACCACAAGAAATGGAATGACATGTACTATCCATATAGAATAGTATTATCTAAAAATATATCATAACTCATAATGTTATCCATCAAACAAACTTGGGTCCATTACCCAAACCTGGGGTCTCCAACTTCTCATGGCCATAACTCTCTAACCATGAGGAGTTATGTGATGTTCCACATACCACTGGAAATGGAATGAAAAGAAATATCCATCCAAGATATTTTACCTGATAAAGTCATTTTCCTTCATCTCATTATTCCACAACTAAGCATGTGTTCTCTTACTCCACAAAGCATCTTCCCATGATGGATTTCACCATAAGGGGACCACTTTGGAGTTCATCCATATTTACTTCTTATCAAACATGAAAAGAAAATAATGAGTCAACTTTACATCAAACAATATTGGGTCCATTACCCAAACCTTTGTGTTGCGGAGCTTTCTTCAAGGGTTGACATCAATGACAACCAACCTTAATCTACAATCTCCCCCTTTGGCATTGATGGAAACACTTTGATGGAATACTGAAATCATATCACTCATGATCCCCCTAGAACCATGCCTATGTCCTCTGTATCTGATAAATTTTCCTCTGTCATCTACATCTGATAAATCTGCTTCCCCTAGAACCATGCCTCTATCCTCTTCATTTGATAAATCTCTCCCCCTTTGTCAACAATGGAAAAGGTATATTTCCATCTGGGGCTACTCCCCCTGACTGAACTATCCTCTTATGGTGCTTCCTCATGTACATCTAAGACATATAAGATAAGCATTCAAAAAACATTCATTTTGGAGTAGAAATAACTCCAAGTATTTGGCGAAGATATTCAATGGCTTCCCATGGAAGTGGTTTTGTAAAGATGTCTGCCACTTGTTCTTTTGTACCCACATACTCAACTCTGATGTTCTTTTCTGCAACCTGTTCCCATATAAAGTGATACTTGATTGGAATGTGCTTCATCTTGGAGTGCATCATCGGGTTTTTTGAGATACTGATGACACTTGTATTATCACAATATATTGGAATGGGTTCATCATACTCAACCTATATATCTGTCAAAGTTTGTCTCATCCAAATAACCTATATACAACATGTTGTTGTTGCAATATACTCTGCCTGGGATGTAGATAGAGATACTGATGATTGTTTCTTTCTTAGCCATGATACCAAACACTCACCTAAGTAGAACGTTGCTCCACTGGTGCTTCATCAATCATCAATACAACCTGCACAATCTGCATCTGTGTAGACAATAAGTGATAGATCTTTTCCTTTTCGATACCATAATCCAAACTCTTTTGTTCCTTTGAGATATATGAAAAACCTCTTTACTGCTAATACATGTGATTACTTTGGTGCTACTTGAAATCGTGCCACCTGTACAACTGCTTGCATTACATATATTCTGGATGTTGGCACATATAGTAGGTTTCCAATCATTGACTTTTATTGCCTCTGATCTGTAGACTTTGAATCATCATATTTTCTCAACTTGCAACTGGTTTGCATGGGAGTGATAACTGGTTTGAAATCTTCTATTCCGAACATCTTTAGCATTTCTATGATATACTTGGTTTGAGAAATAAAAATTCCTTGGTTTCTTTGACGTATCTGAAGTCCCAGAAAGAAGGATAGTTCTCCAAGTAATGAAATTTCAAATTCATTCTACATGTCTTTGCAATTCTTTGTCTTAACCTGTCGTCATCACTACCAAAAATAATATCATCAACATAAAATTCAATTAATAAAATATTACCTTGACTTACCTTGATGTAGAGGTTGTTGTCTGCACTTCCTTTTTTGAACCCTATCTATTGTAGATACTTATCCAGTCTGGAGTACCATGCTCTAGGAGCCTGTTTTAGACCATACAAGGCCTTCTTTAATCTACATACATAGTCTATGTTCTCTAATAACTAAAATCCTTCTAGTTGTTCAATGTAGACTTCTTCTTCAAGTTCCCCATTCAGAAAAGTTGATTTTACATCCATCTAATATACTTTAACATTTTTGGAGCATGCATAAGATAAAATTAAACAGATTGCTTCCATTCTGACAACTGGGGAAAATATCTCTTCAAAGTCGATTCCTTCAATCTGTGCATATCCTTTACATACCAATCTAGCCTTGTTCCTTGTATCCTGTCAATCTTCATTCAATTTATTCATGAAAACCCATTTTGTGTTGATCACATTCTTATTCTTTGGTCTTGGAACCAATTCCCAAGTGTCATTTTTCTCTATTTGATCCAACTATTCATCCATGGCCTTATTCCAAAATTCATCCTTGATGGCTTCTTCAAAATAGTTTGGTTCCATTGTAGATAAGAGTTCTAGGTGTGTTTGTTCTGGTGAACAGATTTTTCTTCTAGTCTCAATTCCTGCATCTTTGTTTCCAATAATCTGATCTGAAGGATGATTATTCTGTACTCGTTTGCTAGGTGTCTTTGGAAATACTTTCTGAACTTGCACTTTTGCTTCTATCGGATTCTCTTCATATTCATCTATCTATTCTACTTCTTTTTCATATTCTTCTTTGAAAAGTTGTTCCATTGATTTGTTTTCTTCTTCCTTTGATTCTAGTCTGCCTGTTTCATCAATTGCTACATTTATGTTTTCCACAACTTTGTTCAATCTTAGATTTTAACACTTGTATGATTTCCTTGTACTTGAGTAACCAACAAGTATTCATTTTTCCACACGAGATTCAAACTTTCCAATTCTGCCATCTTCTCTTTTGATGTAGCATTTGCTTCCAAAAACTCTAAAGTGCATCACATTTGTTGGTCTTCCTTTCCATAGCTCGTAGGGAGTTTTATCAGTGTTGTTTATGAGAATTACCTTGTTTTGAATGTGAACTATTGTATGCACTACCTATTTCCAAAATATATCTGTCAATTTGGAATCCATTATCATTGTTCGGGCCATTTCTTGTACTGTCTTTTTCTTTCTTTCAACAACTCCATTCTGTTGAGGTGTCCTAGCAATGATGAATTACCTTTTTATTCCATGGCTTCTACAGTAGTCCATAAATTCCTTTGAAGTGAACTCTCCTCCATTATAATATCTCAAACATTTGATTCTTGAATCCATCTCATTTTCAACCATTTCCTTGTAGATCTTGAAGTTTTCAAAAGCTTCTGACTTGTTCTTAAGAAAGAAAACTGCAATCATTTTTGTATAATCATCAACTAATAACATAAATTATCTCTCACCTTTTAATCCTTTTGTTTTAGTTGGTCCAACTAGATCAGTATGCACAATTTCCAGTGGTTTTGTTGTTGAATATTCCTTTGATTTGAACCTGGTCTTTGTTTTCTTTCCTTGTTGGAAATGCTTGCATAAACTGTTGGTTGGTTTCGTGATCTGGGGAATTTCTCTGACTACTTCTCTTTTCCTGAATTTGATAAGGTTATCAAAATTCATGTGACCCATTCTTCTGTGCCATAACCAACTTTCATCTTTCTTTCCTAGACAACACTTTTCATTTCCAATTCCACTTAACACATATATGTTGCTTGAAGTTCTTGCATCTGTAGCGACCAATTTCCTTGAACCTTCTTTTCTTATCTCACACTTTTGTGAATCGAAATTAAATTTATGACCTTGGTCACACATTTGACTTGCACTTAAAAGGTTATGTTTCATATCTTCTACTAGTAGAAGATTTTCTTTCTTTTCATTCTTGTTCCCAATTTGGACTATGCCTTTTCCAATGATTTTGGCTGAATCATCATTTCCGAAGGAGAGTGATCCATCTCTTTCCTTTCGTAATGTAAGAAACTTGTATCTATCACCCCTCATGTGTTTTGAACATCCACTATCAACATACCAACCACGTTTCTTCTATTTAGCTTGTAGAGCGATTGTGCATTCTTCATTACTATATTGATCTTCCTTTCTTATCCATGTCGTTTTCTGAGGTTCTTGTTTGTGACTATGTTGAGGTTCTTTAGGAGGGACTTTCATTCTGCAATTTTTGGCCATGTGTCAAAAATTGTTACATTTGTAACATTCCACTTTAGTTCTCAAAGATTCAAACCTATTGTAACTTCTTCTCTATGTTTCACTAGGTATTCTTGAATAACCCCTTTGTGTATGGATCTCAAAGTAGTTATTGTTCCTATTGTTAGCTCTTCAATTTACAGCTTTATGTCCAAAATTATTACATGCATAACATAAACCAAAAAATATAGTTTGATACCTGGTAATTGATGATCTTGTGAAAGTAGGTGCTCTTATGAATTCTTCTTCTTCTTGAGGCATGTCTATCTGTTGGTGATTCTAAAATCTAAATCTTCTCAGTGGAGGAGTGTCCCTGTAATCTTCCTTGCATATATTTTTATCCCCTTTGATTGTTTCTGCAAAGATTTTTGGATTTGTTTCTTGCTCTGTTGTTTTGGATCTTGATCCCTTTTCTGTCTAATTGTATCCAAGTATGGACTTGTCAAGATGAGATTTTTGACAGCTGATAATGTCATCCAGAACTTTTGAGTTATTCTGCATATTTTCCCTTTGAATATCCTTTCTTAGTGTGACAATCTCTACTTCCAGGTTTCGAATGATCTTGTCCTTTCCTTCTAGTTTTTCTTTGAGTGCTTCTTCAATTCTTTTATCTTCTTCTATTTGAACTTTCAATTTTGTTATCATTTTTTTTGGTTCTTGAGTGTCTTTTTTGTTATCTAGTTCTTCTTATAGTTTATTTTTTTTCTTCTTTTCTCTTCTAATAACTTCTATGGCACTCATTAATTCTTCTCGGAAGTCAACTTCTGCCTCTTCAATTTCTTCTTCATATGCTTCTTCATATTATTCTTCAGAGTCTTCTTTATCAGTGTCTTCTACTACCATGAATAGAGCTCTCTCTGTTTCACTATCACTGACTTCATCTTCTTCTGATGATGATATGTCTTCTTTGGTGCAAAAGCTTTTCTTGAAAAATTTATTTGTAGTTCTTTTACCTTTATCTGTTTGTCTACCTTTTGAGTAACCTTCATCATTTCTCTTTTTCTTATGAGGACATTTGTTATCAAAATGACCAATACCATCACAATTAAAACAAATTAAAGGAAGCTTACCTCTATACCTACCATTGGTTCCCCTGTTCAGTCTTTTGACGACGTTGGCCACTTCATCATCTTCAGATATGTCACTATTGCTGCTATATTTTTCTTGTTCCTTTTCCATTTTCTTTGATCTTTTGGATTCTTTGAAGGCTGCTTCTATTACATCTGGATTTTCTTGTTTAGTTATAATCTCATATGCTGTGAAGATTCCATGCAGTTCATCCATGCTTATTGAGTTTAGATCCGATCTTTCTTCTAGTGTTGATATCTTAGGGTTGAATCTCATAGGAAGAGATCTTAGTACCATTTGAACAATTACAGATTCTTCGATTTCTTCTCCCAATCCTATGATTGCATTCACTGTTTCATCGACTCGTAAGAAGTAGGCTGCGATATCTCCATATTCCTTCATTTTTAGTTGTTCGAACTGACCTCTGTAAGTTTGAAGCTTTGCTACTTTGACTTTTGAATCTCCTTCATAAATATTTCGAACCTTGTCCCAAATCTCTTTAGCAGATTTACAATGTCAATCGCTCTCAATGGCTCTCTTCCTCCTCCTGCTCTAAATCTCCCCTTCCTAAAGATGAGATGCCTCAACCTCCCTCTTCCCTAACACCATCTATTGACATCTCCCTATGTACTACCATTGATCCTAAACTTCTCCCTACCCCCTCACTCCCTCTTCCATCTTCCCTGTCGACCATGTAGCATAGTCCTCCTACCCTTTCCATTGACCCGGAAGATCCCCCAACAATACTCCCTGGTTATAGACAGCCAGATGAAGACGAGGATATCCTATTGGCAGCACTAAACTCCTCGACTTCTTCACAGTTTCTCCTGGACAGCGCCACTCAGTTACATGTTTTTCGGGGAAAAGAGCTCATCGCTCCTTCCACAGAGGCTGGTACTTCTTCTACACAACTAACTGAAAAAGATGCCAAAACCTTTGCATGGTCACGAGGTATAGGTGTAGAACTCTCCCCACTTCATACAATAATCTCCAGAAAGAAAAAGGAGCTTTCAAGCACTCAACAATCCTCTCCTATCGTCCCCACACTTGATGGAAAGGCCCTTAGAGCTATGAAGGCCATGGAACAAACCAAGTAATGATTGTGCTGTCTTTAAAAATACAAGGGATCAGAGGCACCCTCAAGGCTACTTCCTTCCAAAGACTGCTTGAGCATGCCAAACAGGATGTCATCTTTCTCCAAGAAACCCTCTCGGTAGATCAAAAATCCAAGGATTTTGTGCACTTTTTTCGCTCTTCTTGGGTCACAACGGCTGTTAACTCCATTGGAAACTCTGGTGGCCTACTAGTGGCTTGGGACCCTGGTATTTTTTATTTGAAACCCTTCCTGACTTGTGGAGGCATTCTATTGGTAGGCCGTTGCTTAGCTTCCAACCAGGAGCTGGTGTTTTTAAATGTCTATAGCCCCTGCTAGGACAGGCCACAGTTCTAGACTCACCTAGAAAATAGTGGTATTATGTCCATCCCGAACCTCATACTTGGCGGCGATCTAAACATCATTCTCTCAGCAAATGAGCATTGGGGAGGATATTTCTCGTCTGACCTAGGTGAAGCTCTCTACAGAGATCTCTTTACGTCCAAGAATCTCATCGATGTATTACCGGTCATACTTGTTCCTACTTGGCAAAACGGGAGGTCCGGGTCTGAGGCTATTGCCAGATGACTAGATCGTTTTTTGATCTCTACTTATTTCTTGTCCTCCACAGGTTTCCCAACCTCGTGGGTGGAGCTCCATTTCTTTTTCGACCATGCTCCCATCCTCCTTCAGCTAAATCTTCCCCTCTTGCACAATTCTTATCCCTTCAAGTTTAATCACCAATGGCTCTCCTTCGCTGAATACTCCGGTCTAGTTCATTTTGTTTGGACAAACCTATGCTTTCAAAGAGAAGAAAACCCACAGTTAAGAATTGTATGGAAATTGAAGGTTCTAAAAGCCCATTCAAAATCTTGGAGTAAAATTAAGAAGGCAACAAAGGCATCACATATAATTAATCTGGAGTCTGAGATTACTCAACTCATTTTAAATTCAACCACAACCGCCCTGCCCTTGGAGGATTTCGTTACTTTAAAGGCACTAGAGAGAAAAAGAGATTTCATTCTGTGTGAGGAGGAAAAGTGTTAGAGACTACGCAGCCATGCAACCTAGCTTAAATGGGGAGACTCAAATTCTAAATTTTTTCACAAAGTTACAATCTTTAGTAGGAACAAAAAATTAATCTAGTCTATTGAGAGCGAAGGTGACGGGCCTCTCTGTGGTTAGGAGGCAATCAAAGTTGAGGCTGTCTCACATTTTGAACATCTATTCAAAGCTAGTAGTAGCCACAATCTACTAGAGAAATGCTCTACTTCCAGCCTTTTTCCATAATTGGTTTCAGCTGCTGAAGCTTCTGACCTCTACAAGTCTGTCACTCTTCCGGAGCTTAAGGAAATTTTGAACCATTTCAAAAAAGACAAGAGTCCATGGCCTGATGGATGGACATCAGAATTATTCACTTTCTTCTTCTATCTCGTTGGATCGGATCTCCTCTAGATGGTCGAGGACTCTCGCATCAAAGGAAAGATCTCTAGAATCCTTAACTCCACCTTCTTGGTGTAGTGTTCCCAAGGCCGAGCCCCATTGTAAACCATGTTCTGAAATGAATTGTAATTATGTTTTATAGGCTGGTGAGCCAATATTTTATAAGATGGAGGCTTATGTGTTTGTTAGGCCAGGGAGACTGAGTATTGAAGGCCAGAGGCCTGCTGTTGTATATGTAATCATGCAGAACAATTAATAAAATATAAACTCCGCCATGTGCAGACTGACCACGATGAATGAGTGAAGGGGGACTAAGCATCCACAGAGTGGGCAAGGGATTAGGGGCTAGAAGGTGGGATTAGGGGCTAAGTGTTGAGCCTAGGGGCTTAAGCATTGGGAATAATATTTTAATATTATTCCAAAAGATATGTGCATTATATGTTTTAACCTAAGTCCTTTTGGAAGGACATGTGATTCCAAAATGGTGGGAGGAACGCATGTTGAAGGAACGCATGCAGTCACATGGGTGACAGGTGTCAACCCTGGTGCATGCAATAAAAGGCTGAGATGATCCGTGTTGGGGGTTCCTCCTTCATTCGAACCTAGACTGTCCTGAGTGTGAACCGCGTGACCTCTGCAAGAGACCCTCGTGCAATTCTGAAATGGGGAAAAAGCATGTGTTTGTTCTGAAGAGCCAGTACCCTCCGTTCTAAGTCGTGGAGTCTGTGTTGACCCCTGCGGGAATTATTCATCATGCATTCTTGCGAACCATCACTGTGAGGCCTTGAGCCATTATTGAGCCTGTTTGAGAGGCCGTGTTTGTATTTCCAGTTGGCTATGGTGACCACACAGAGCTGGACTGCATGTGGCTTAATGGATAGTGCAAGTTGTGGTTGAGCTTGTGTGTGATCTCTCTCTAGGTGAGGGAGGTGGATGTTGTTGGAAGAGGTTTCTTCGAGTGAGTGTCCAGCACCAGCTTCAGGCTCTGAGACTTCCTGATCCAGCTTATTGTCGAGACCCAAAGAGGGAGGTTAGCACCGATGGACTGTGCTTGTGAAGGTGTATACTCCAGGGCGGAACATGCATGTGGGGAATGAGAGTCTGATAGTAGTGGGTGTAAGATGGCATCCTGGGAAGAATCCTTCTAGATTTTTATGTGTTGTTTTTCCCTGTAACCTCAGCCTAGCCTAGGATTCCTTGCCTTGGGGTGGAGCTTAGTCCCAGCTCTGGGGTGACCCATTGCTGAGCTGATGAGCAGTGTGGTCTAAGGCTGGGAGGTTCGTGGAAGTCCTGCACTTGGTTGGTGGAATCTACCACTGTTAAAATATAAGTATCTGATTATGCCTTAATCATGTTTAGCAAGACTGGGATGTTTATGTTATCATGATTTCCATTGTGTATATGAATTATTATGAAACACTATGGATTGTTAATTATAGCAGTAGATAATATGTTTTACTCTGAACTTAAATGTGTTTATTTGTTTAAATGCATGTGGATTGTATAACATCTGTATGAGTTTATGTACAAAGTGGTTACTAGCATAAAAGGTGTGCTACAATTTGGTATCAGAGCCAAGGTGTCGACATTGAGCCTAGATGGGCCAGTGGAGAGGTCTTTGGACCGAGGATGTGAGGGGAAATTGGGTCTGGAAGGCCAATTTTGGACCCTGGTGTGCTCCAAAGTTGTTAAATTTTTCAAAATCCCAACCCAGTTTCAGTCTCGCTGATTTTTCAGTCAAATTTAAATGCCAAACTTAGTTTCAGCACTGTTTCAGCATATGTTACAGCCTAGTGTTTCAGCATATACTCAGTGGTGTTTTAGCATATGACTCAGCACTGTGTTTCAGCATATACTACAGCCTGGTGTTTCAGCATCTTCTCACAGCGGTGTTTCATCATAAGACTCAGCACTATGTTTCAGCATATGCTACAGCTTGGTGTTTCAGCATCTGCTCACAGCGGTGTTTCAACATCTAAAAGACTTAATAGAAAATAAATTTCAAAACTGAAACATGAGGATTATGAACATCGTTTTCAACGCAGAAATAAAATATCAACAATATGCAAAACTCAGAAAATATAGACACAAAGAATTTCGGTCTAACTTCGACCCTGGAAAAACCCACAAGGGGAAAACCAGTTAGAGAGGGATTTGTATTATTTAT
>ML777873.1:579393-592907 GCA_009831015.1 Picea engelmannii
CAAGCACCAAAATTTGCTGCCCCATCAAGTCTGTCTTCAACCCTCAAACCAGTAGCCATGACCCTCTTTCTGCTGAAAATCACAAATTCAAAAATCTGCCCTATGAAGTGATTGTTGTCCCTATTTTCTGTCTGCTGAAATTTTTGCTTCTCTTCAACTCAGCCCTGATACCATGTTAAATTTTTCAAAATCCCAACCCAGTTTCAGTCTCGCTGATTTTTCAGTCAAATTTAAATGCCAAACTCAGTTTCAACATTGTTTCAGCATATGTTACAGCCTAGTGTTTCAGCATCTACTCAGTGGTGTTTCAACATATGACTCAGCTCTGTGTTTCAGCATATACTATAGCCTGGTGTTTTGGCATCTACTCACAGCGGTGTTTCAGCAAAAGACTCAGCACTATGTTTCAGCATATGCTTCAGCCTGGTGTTTCGGCATCTGCTCACATCAGTGTTTTAGCATAAGACTCAGCACTGTGTTTTAGCATATGCTACAACCTGGTGTTTCAGCATCTACTCACAGCGGTGTTTCAGCATCTAAAAGACTTAACAGAAAATAAATTTCAGAACTGAAACATGAGGATTATGAACATCGTTTTCAACGCAGAAATAAAATATCATCAATATGCAAAACTCAGAAAATATAGACACAAAGAATTTCGGTCTAACTTCAACCCTGGAAAAACCCACAAGGGGAAAACCAGTTAGAGAGGGCTTTGTATTATTTATGAGCTTCTGAGAAATTCTTTTACAGCATATTCATCTTCAGATATTTACACAAACTTATCTGGACATTCCTGTAGCTTTGCTCCTCAATTTCTGAACCACAAATTCGTACAACAGTACGACAATTAATGTTGTACGGACTGTCACGAAATTTGTGCCAAAACTCTGCTAAGATTCAATTTGTGTGCCACTCAATGTTATTCGGCAACCTTGGAATGCATGCCAATACTCCCAGAAATTGTTGTTGCTGTCTCTTTTCTTCAGCTCGACCTCTCTCTTGCTCTCTCTTGTTCTCTCAACAAGAATGCTTCAGCTCCCTTGCTCTTGGTATCTCACCAAGAGTCTCTTTCTCTCTCAACAAGACTGTTGCTGCATCAACTTACCCAAGAATGGGTGCACCCACTTGCCTTAATCAACCTCATGAGGGAAGGTGAGGAGTTTTCTAATCTAACGGCTGGGATTAGATTAGATGGGTGGTTGAGATTTCGTGTCTCTTCACTCACCCTCACTTTAATCAAAAAGTTATATTTTAATTTGCATCTCACAAATTAATTTCACTAAGACACATATTCGGCAATTTCTCCCCCTTAGGCGCCTAGGGAAGAGAAACATTTCCCTTGGTACTTTATTTTAATTTAAAATTTAACAAAAGTGTCAATAAGTTACTTGACGATTTTTTAAGCTCATGAGGTATAGCGGTGTTATGAAACCGCAGTCAGTATGGTATGAGTCTACAGGGAGAGAGGACTCCACGCCAGAAGTGTAGGAGCTTTAGGATCTATTTGGGAGGGAAGGTGAACCCTCGTGACTGTTAGATCTGGAAAGTGTGCATGGGGTTTAAATCCCTTTCAAATTGCACAGGATTGTGGAAATCGCAATACATGAAATTCTGAATTAGTTAGGAACCGTCTGAGCCGTCAGATCTCAGCTAGAAAACCCAACAGTCGTTGGATCTGTCAGGAGATATATCAGGGTTAAAACCCCAGTGAATAGGGGAGAAATCCCTGAAACAGATCTAGACCGTTCGAATGACGAAGGCCATGTGTCATGAGATTTCCCATTTCGAGAAATTGGGAATCGCGAGATCGAGAGTCCTGATGACAAGAGATCGGGACTTTCCATGGTGGAAATCCCAAAATAGATCTGAACCATTCAAATGACGGAGGCCAGGTGTCGTGAGATTACCCATTTCGAGAAATCAGGAATCGCGGAATCGGGAATCCTGATGACGAAGGCCCGAATTGTTTCATGGTGAAAACCCCGGGATAGATCTGAACCGTCCGATGGATGAAGGTTACGTGTCGAGAGATTAACTGCATCGGGAGACCAGGGATCAAGATTTTGGGAGTTTCGTGATCGAGAGTTCGGACTCTCGTGATGATAAACCCGATGAATAGACGAGATTCTTTCGAAGGATCTCAGATTTTGTGATGACCGTTAGATAGGAAGATATTCTGGCTTTAAGTTGGGGTGTGAATGTGCATTGAATTAAGCAACGAACAGATCTGGACGGCCAGAGACAACCTGCCCTGATCTATGATTGAGTTTCATTCCAGAGCCCCCTTATTGTTCTACCTTTAGCGGTGGGGGGGGGCGGTCCAGAATTGGATGTGCAACTCTCAAATGGTTGAGATTAATTCACCTTGATCAATGATGCTCAGGTGAATTCCGGACCCCCTTATCATTTTGCCTTTAACTGGGGGGGAGGGTCGGGGGCGGTCCGGAATAGTGTGGCATGTGAAATGGGGCTCCCTCTTGTCCTACTGACTACCGTGTTGTATCTCCTCTCTACCACCTATACTCCACTTAACCACTCGATGGGGTCCGTTCTCTTTGGAAGCGAGAGAAGTGGGACCCGATGACGTCGTTAAAAGAGACGTGGACCCTCAAGAATGTGCCATGTGCCACCATTGTTGTGGGTGACCACTATGCTATGTGGGCCTGAAGGATAAAGTAAGTCAGAATTTTGGAAGTCAGGGTTTATAAAGGAAATCAAGTTGGAAAGCCTTGTGGGCCGAAACCCGAAGTCCCGAAATCCCGAAGTGCCAAAAATGAAAGTTTCGAAAACCCAAAAATTGCAGAGCTGAACAGGAGCTCAGAAAACTTATTTGAATCGAAATGTCGTTTGTTTTTGTTCATATTGGCTTATAAATGTTGAGGATTGTTACTGAAGGTTTAATGGCCTGACAAACTTCAAATTTAATTGCACAGTGCGTGTGCAGAGTTCAACGGAGCTTAGGATTCCAGTTAACCAACGCCGAGTATGGAATGGGAAAAGGTGATGATTGCCTCTGAAACAGGAGATGAATGGGAAGGAAAGGATGTCAATATCGGAGTGGAAGGATCGAACTCCAATGGGCATGGAAAATAAAAGGATAAGGAAGGACACATAATGAAAATAATTGAAGGATTGCAAAGAGAGGCTAATGCTCGTCGAGATGTTAGTCGAAAGCTCATGAAAGTCAGGGATCGACAGGGTGAATTAAACTTAAAATTTTTGAAGAGCCTGGAAAGAATAGAGAAGAAAATCAAGAAGGGAAGAGACTCAAGTACAACGGAGAGTCGCAGAACCCATGGGAGAGGAAGTAGGTCGAGGAGTGGTAGCCAACATCTTAGTCTCTCCCAAAGACACTCTAACAGGAAGACACACAATAGTTCAAGTCCGTCCCCTACCAAAAAACATCGAAAATATGGAAAGGAGGAATTGAAAGGAGAGATGAACAAGATTAAGCCTCCAACATTTGATGGAGAACATAAGAAGGAGGAAGATGTTGAGACCTAGTTATTTGGCATGAAGAAATACTTCCAACTGCAGAATTATTCTTCCCATGTAGAAGGAAGAATTGCAATGTACCAACTGAAAGGAAAAGCATCCATGTGGTGGGATAAGTTTGTGTAGGTGTAGCACATCAGAGAGAAAGAGGTCATGTGGAAGGAATTTAAGAGGTATTTCGAGAATAAATACTTGACTAAAAGATACTATGACAGAAACATCATGGAGTTCTTCAAACTCAAGCTAGGTAGCATGATTATTGATGAGTATGAACGAAGTTTCCTAGAACTACTGAAGTATGTTCCATTCATCAAAGATGAGGCTATCAAGATTCATAGATATCTGAGTGGACTGCCACCTTCCATGAGTGACAAGATTCAATATGACGATCCTAAGACCATGGAAGAAACCATAAGAAAGGAGAAATTCTTGTATGAACAACAAGGAGAAAGGCCCATCCTTCGGAAGGTTTGGAATGATCAGAGGAAGTTTAAGAAGGAACAAAGGTAGAAGGGAAGAAAGCCTTCCTTTTTCAGAAACAGTCTTCAGGGACAACCATTGGTTAGAGAGCCGAGAATGACTGAAGAGGGAGCACAAAGACAGAGACAGATGCCCATTAAGTGTTGGGGCTGTCAAGGAAACCACAAGTACAGAGATTGTCCCCATAAAAATGGTAAAGCGATAACTGTACATACTGTTCAGCAAGATGAAACAGTGGAGGATATGGGCAGCAGAATGCCCAGGATCTACGCAGCCCTGGACAACAAGCAAGCAACATTTAAATCGCACATGATTGAAGTGGAAGGTACGATCAACAACCGACCACTTGTTATTTTAATTGATTCAGGGGCTAGCCATAGTTATGTAGATCCTAGAGTGGTGGAAAGTTTGCATCTAACGAGAAGAAAACATGAGAAGTCTTGGTTAGTCTAGTTGGCCACAGGGACCAAGAGGAAGGTCACTGAATTGGTTAAGTCCTGTTCAGTGGACATGAAAGGAATGAGGACTAAGGCTGAATTGAACATTCTTCCTTTAGGCTCATATGATTGCTTAATTGGGATGGACTGGTTGGACCAGCACCATGCCCTTCTGGATTTCCCTAACAAGAGGTTTACATGCTTGAACGAGGAGGGAAATCAGGTAACAGTCCAAGGAATTCCCAGAGACATGGCTGTTAGGGAAATCTCAGCCATGCAGCTGAAGAAATGTTACCGGAAAGGCTGTCAATTATTTGCATCTCGGGTGGAAGAAGCATCCCAGGATGAAGTCTCGAATCTGGAAGACCACAAATTACTCAGGGAATTCAAGGACATATTTCAGGAGGTACCTCGACTACCTCCGAAGAGGGACATCGATTTTTCTATAAATTTGATGCATGGAGAAGCTCTAGCGTCAAACAATCCTTATAGAATGAGTACACCAGAGTTGAACGAGTTGCAATTGAAACTCAAAGAGATACTAAGGAAAGGTTACATTCTCCCCAGTGTGTCACCATGGGGAGCCCCGGTCCTATTCGTGAAGAAGAAAGATGGGACATTGAGGCTGTGCATTGATTTTCGACAATTGAATAAGGTCACTGTCAAGAACAAGTATCCTCTCCCAAGGATTGATGATCTTTTTGATCAGTTGAAGGATGCAAAAATATTTTCAAAAATAGACCTCAGATCTGGATATCACCAAGTGAGAATAAAATATGAGGACATCAGCAAGACCGCCTTTAGAACAAGGTACGATTATTATGAGTTCACGGTGGTGCCGTTTGGGTTGTCCAACGCGCCTGCTATTTTCATGTACTTAATGAATGGAGTGTTTAGAAATTATTTGGACAAGTTTGTCATAGTCTTCCTGGACGATGTCTTGGTGTATTCCAAGACAGGAGAAGAACATGAGAAACACCTGAGAATGGTGTTGCAGGTGTTGAGAGAACACCAGTTGTACGCAAAACTGAGCAAGTGCTCTTTTTACCAAAGGTAGATCCATTATTTTGGACACATTATATCTGAAGAAGGGATCTCTATGGATCCTGAGAAGGTACATGCCATTCAAGAATGGCCAGTGCCAAGGAATGTGGCAGAAGTTAGATCTTTTATGGGTCTGGCAGGATACTATAGGAGGTTCATAGCCGGATTCTCAAAGATAGCTCATTCTATCACTTCCTTGCAAGGGAAGGAGAAGAAGTTCCAGTGGACTAAAGAATGTGAGAGCAGCTTCCAGCAATTGAAGCAACTGCTAACTAGTTCTCCAATCCTGAAGATTGTAGATCCAAACAAGGATTACATAGTTTGCACATATGCATGTAAGGAGGGGGTGGGAGGAGTTCTCAGCCAAGAGGGATTTGTAGTTTTTTATGAATACCGAAATTTGAAGGAACATGAGAAGAATTATGCCACTCACGATTTAGATCTGGAAGAAATCATCCACACCTTGAGGAAATGGAGACATTATCTCATGGGAAAGAGATTCGAGTTGAGGACAGATCATAACAGTCTGAAGTATTTATTTGATCAACCGACCTTAAATGCCAGGCAAATCAGATGGCTGGATTTTCTATGCGAATATGACTTTGATATCAAGCATATCAAAGGGAAAGAAAATAAGGTGGTTGATTCCCTCGGCAGAAAGGTGCACGAATTACATGCTGCAGCCATTAGCATGTATCGGACTGAGATGAAAGACATAATTTTGGAAGCTGCAAATACTGATTTGGAGTACAAAGGTCTTGTAGTAAATCTACAGAAGTGTGAACAACCATAGCCCAAGGAAGGTTACACCTTGGGAGCTGATGTCTTACTTCTGTATAAAAACAGAGTGTATGTACCCAATGTCCAGGAATTGAAGCTGGAAATTCTTAAGGAGATGCATAACGTGGCTTATGCTGGACATCCTGGATATCAGAAGACTATGGCAACAATCAGAGGCCATTATTTTTGGCTGGGTTTGAAGAAAGAAATTGCTAAATACATCGCCAGATGTATGGAGTGCCAAAAGGTTAAGGCTAAGCATAGGCACCCAACAGGGTTGTTGTAGCCTTTACCTATTCCTGAATGGAAATGGGATGTGGTAACAATGGATTTTATCACCGGACTACCTAGGAAAAGCAAGAAGCATGATTCAATTATGGTGGTGGTGGACAAGCTTACTAAAGATGCCCATTTTATTCCATTGAAAACCACCCACAGGGCAGCTGATGTTGTTGATATCTTTTTAAAATAAGTTGCACGCTTGCACGAAATACCTAAGACAATTGTGTCTGATAGGGACCCGAAATTTACCTCGAATTTATGGAAATGACTATTTAAGGGATTCAGAACAAATCTTAACTTTAGGACAGCGTATCATCCCGAGTCTGATGGACAGACAAAGAGAGTGAACAGAGTAATAGAAGACATACTGAGAATGTATGTGATGGATAAACCATCAAGGTGGGAAGACTACCTACATTTGGTATAATTCACCTACAATAATGGGTATCATGCATCATTGAAGATGAGCCCATTCGAAGCGTTTTATGGAAGAAAGTGCAACACTCCAGTGAACTGGGATAATCCAGCTAACAGAGCACTAGTTGGGCCTGAGTTGCTCAAAGAGATGGAGGATCAAATGATAAAAATTAAACATAATCTAAAAGATTCCCAGGATAGGCAAAAAAGTTACACTGATAGTAACAGAACCCATAGAGAATTCAAAGTGGGTGACCATGTTTTCCTGAAAGTGAAAACTAACAGGATTTCCCTAAATTTGGGAAGTTGCGCCAAGTTGGCAGCAAGATTTTGTGGGCCATTTGAGATCTTGGAAAGGATTGGGCCGGTTCCATACATGCTTGCATTACCTACATCTATGACGATACATAATGTGTTTCATGTTTCACTTCTTAAGAAATATGTACTTGATGCTAATCATGTTATCATTTGGAATGTGATTCAAGTGGAACCAGAAGGTGTCCTGCAAGTGCATCCTGTGCGCATATTGGACAGGAAAAGAAAACAACTCTGGAATCGAGCTATAGAGCTTGTAAAGGTCCAGTGGACCTGGTACGGTCCTGAGGACGCGACATGGGAGCATGCACATGTTATGTGGGCATAGTACCCACATATTTTTGAAATGTTTTGAAAATCTTGCAAATGTTGTGTAAAGTTGCACTGAGGACAATGCAAAAATAAGGGAAGGGGGATTGTAGTGTTCCCAAGGCTGAGCCCCATTGTAAACCATGTTCTGAAATGAATTGTAATTATGTTTTATAGGCTGGTGAGCCAAGTTTTTATAAGTTGGAGGCTTATGTGTTTGTTAGGCCAGGGGGCTTGAGTATTGAAGGCCAAGGGTCTGTTGTTGTATATGTAATCACGCAGAACAATTAATAAAATATAAACGCTGCCATGTGCAGAACGACCATGATGAATGAGAAAAGGGGGACTAAGCATCCATAGAGTGGGCAAGGGATTATGGGCTGGAAGGTGGGATTAGGGGCTAAGTGTTGAGCCTAGGGGCTTAAGCCTTGGGAATAATATTTTAATATTATTCCAAAAGATATGTGAATTATATGTTTTAACTTAAGTCCTTTTGGAAGGACATGTGATTCCCAAATGGTGGGAGGAACGCATGCTGAAGGAACTCATGCAGTCGCATGGGTGACAAGTGTCAACCCTGGCACATGCAATAAAATGCTGAGACGAGCCATGTTGGGGGTTCCTCCTCCATTCGACCCTGGACTGTCCTGAGCGTGAACCGTGTGACCTCTACAAGGGACCCTTGTGCAATTTTGAAATGGGGAAAAAGCCTGTGTTTGTTCTGAAGAGCCAGTACCCTCCGTTCTGATTCATGGAGTCTGTGTCGACCCCTGCGGGAATTATTCATCATGCATTCCTGTTAACCATCACTATGAGGCCTCGAGCCATTGTTGAGCCTGTTTGAGAGGCCATGTTTGTATTTCCAGTTGGTTATGGTGACCACACAGAGCTCAACTGCACGTGGATTAATGGTCAGTGAAAGTTGTGGTTGAGCCTGTGTGTGATCTCTCTCTAGGTGAGTGAGGGGGGTGTTGTTGGAAGAGGTTTCTTCCAGAGAGTGTCCAGCACCAGCTTTAGGCTCTGAGACTTCCTAATCCGGCCTGTTGTCAAGACCCAGAGAGGGAGGTTATCACCAATGGACTGTGCTTGTGAAGGTGTATACTCCCAGGTGGAACAAGCATGTGGGGAATGAGAGTCTGATAGTAGTGGGCATAAGATGGCATCCTGGGAAGAATCCTTCTAGATTTTTATGTGTTTTTTTTCCTTGTAACCTCAGCCTAGCCTAGGATTCCTTTCCTTGGGGTGGAGCTTAGTCCCAGCTCGGGGGTGACCCATTGTTGAGCTGATGAGAAGTGTGGTCTAAGGCTGGGAGGTTCGTGGAAGTCCTGCACTTGGTTGGTGGAATCTACCACTGTTAAAATATAAGTATCTGATTATGCCTTAATCATGTTTAGTAGGACTGTGTTGTTTATGTTATCATGATTTCTGCTATGTATATGAATTATTATGAAACGCTATGGATTGTTAATTATAGAAGTAGATAATATGTTTTACTCTGAACTTAAATGTGTTTATTTGTTTAAATGCATGTGGATTGTATAACATCTGTATGAGTTTATGTACAAAGTGGTTAGTAGCATAAAAGGTGTGCTACACCTTGTCTTGATTCCTAAAGAGAATAAATTGGTCTCCTTGAATGACTACAGAGAGATCTCCTTGTGCAACCTCATCTACAAGGTAATATCTAAAGTTATTTCTAACCGGATCAAGTCGTTTCTGGAAAGGAGCCTCTCGGCTGAACAACTCGGTTTTTTAAAGGGAAGAAGAATTCAAGATGCCATTGGTGCAGCCCATGAGAGAATCCACAACATCAAACAGAAAAATCTAAAGGCGTTGGTCATGAAAATTGACCTCAAAAAGGATTTCAACAACATTGATTGGGAGTTTTTGAGACTAATCCTACACACAGTAGGCTTTGGAGACAAGTTCACTGCCTGGATTTTGTCCTATGTTACTAGTGCTAATTTTGTAGTGTTGATTAATGGGGAGGCAACTAGTTTTTTTAAAAGTGAGAGGGGGCTCGGTCAAGGATGTCGACTCTCTCCTTACCTCTTTATCTTAATTATGGAAGGCCTTAGCCTTCTCTTCTCTAAAAGCATCTCCGAGCTCCGCATATTTGGTATAAAGTTATCAAATCTCATCATGATTGTTCACCTTATGTTTGTTGAAGACATTCTCCTAATGTCAAAACCTGATCTAGCGGAGTGGCTTGTGATTCTAGACTTTCTACAGCTCTTATGTTCTGTATCGGGTCTATCCATTAATTCCTCAAAATCCATTGTCCATTATTGGGGTTTATCTGAGGCCGATCTCTCTATACTCAAAGACTCCATCCCCTTCTCTTTTTTTGATTTGAAAGAAGGCTTCAGGTACCTTGGTTACCAACTAAAACTGGGAGCCTCCTCCTTTGCAGATTCGATTTGGCTAGTGGCAATCTTCGAAAGGAGAATTGGCTTTTGGTGTAATAAATGGTTGTCCCTGGGTGGGCGATTTATCCTGGTCAAATCGGTGCTAGAAATTCTTGTTGTTTATTGGATGACTCTAGAGCGGATCCCAAACAAGATCATTATTATTCTTCAAAGGCTCTCCTTTAATTTTTTGTGGAAGGACCATGCCAGAAAACACCGCTTCCACCTTTGCAGCTGGCAGTGTCTGTCTAGACCTCAAAGGGTAGGGGGATGGGGACTCAAGAACCTATCTTTATTCAACACAGACCATCTAGCTAGTTCTTTCTGGAGAGAGGTCACTCATGATAGCATATGGCACCGAGTCATTATGGATAAATACCTAGGCCCCTTTCCCCTCCTCCTTTGGCTGCAAAAGACTTTTCTTTTATAGAAGAGGGCTTCACCCATTTGGAAGGGTCTGGTTTCTTCCTCACCAACAATCCTTCATTGGCTTTGTTGGAATCCTGGATCGGGTTCTGAGATCAAACCTGTAAGGGATAAAATCCTCGGATTGGAGGATCACTCGATTCTCTCTCCATCTCTCAGATTGCATCTTGGCTCTTTTAACTTTTGGTGCTTGACACAGATGAAAGTGGCAACTCACGCCCTCCCTCTCCCCGACCATTGGTTCCACAGTAGTGATCTGCATCTCATTGAACCGTTGACCACGGAATTGGATTCATACATGGCTACTTTAAAATGCGCCGGAATCTCTCTCACAGATGTGCAAGACACTTTTCTTTGGGCCAGCGGAGATGCCTCTGGCATCATCACCGTAAAAAAAAATTACACAGCTCTCCTGCAAATGATGGAAATTGGTGATGATTCATTGTGGCTCCTTCAGATGTGGAAGTGGTCGATTCCACTAAAAGTCAAATTATTTATCTGTCTCTGCGTTAAAAAAAAGGTTCTCACCTGGGAGGTGCTCCGCAAGAGAGGCTTGCAGGGGACCAGGATTTGTCCCCTTTGCAACCGAGCCACCGAAGTAATACACCACCTATTGATTCATTATGATTTTTCAAAGGATGTCTGGAATCGATTATTACAACATCTCTCTCTTACTCCCTATTGGATCGGCGACACCATCTCTGATTGCTTTTCTTCTTGGTTTACTTATAAATATTCTCTGCATTCCTCGGCTGCTCATGTATGCTGGAAGGTTTGGATAGAACACAACAAGGTGATTTTTGATGGACGTTCTCCCTCCTCTCTTGCGGTTTTTCACAGAATTTTGACTACCTTCCATTGACAATTGTCCATTGTAAAGTCCTTCCCAATCAAATCTTGTGAGTTTAAGATGTCTGAAGGCTACACTTTATATTTTTTTGATGGTGCTGCTCAGTCAAATAGCTTATGTTGTGGGGCGGGAGGAAGCTTCAAAACCCATCCGTCGAGGATCACAAAGTGGTTCATTAGTTGCGGTGCAGGTACAAACACCAAAGATGAACTCTTGGGCTTATGGGATTCTCTTACTCTTTCTTCCTTTTGGTATTTAAACCACTTACATGTTCTTGGAGACTCGAGAGTTATTATGGACTAGATCAATCATAATTACAATCTCCATTCAGTCCATATTGAAGGCTGGAAGAAAAAAACGTTGGAGCTGTCCAAAATCTTCACCGATATAAACTTCCATCATATCCCCAGATCCCACAATTCAGAGGCGGATGATCTCTCAAAGAGGTCCCTAAGTGAAGTGGTTGGGAGACTCTTGGTCTATCACTGTGATAAATGAAAAGAGAGCCCTATCTCCTTTATCAATATCTTCGAATTATAATGGCCATTTCAAGTAGTTTGTGGACAACATTCGTAAGCTTTTACTTGCTTCTTCGTCCAGGCTTCCCTTTGCTAAAATGGTCTTTGTTCTCTTTCCTTTGAAGCACTATGGTATTTGAATGTATTGGTCCTTTCTTGTATAGCTCTTTGAACATGCTTTCTCAGCTTGCTACTGCCTTTTGTAAACGAATTTATACCCTATATAAATTTGAGAAAACATTTTCTTGGAAAAAAAAAAGATTTACAATGTGCAACTTTGGTGAATACCTTATCACTCAGACCATTCAAAAGTGCATTTTTTGTTTTGGAATTATTCTCACCAAGTTTCATTTCTTTGTAATTTGCTGGTGGAACTGTTGGCATTGTGTATCCATCTACAATTGATTGCCAAACTTGAAATCCTTGTGCCTATATATATGTATTCATCCTTATGATCCAAAAAGCATACTTCTATCCATCAAACTATGGTATTCCATTTTTTTACGAGTTGGTACTCTCCATGATCTACCTTTCAGTGGTTGAACTAATTTCTGAAGGAACCTGCTCTGATACCAATTGTTGGATTACTGAGAGGGGGGGTGAATCACTAATAGCGTAATTATAATCCTTTTTCTCCAATTGTTATATCAATGTAGAATTATTATCCAATAATGAGAAGTACGAAATAAACAATCACATACATACACAGTACACCAATGTTTTATGTGGAAACCCAAATTGAGAGAAAACCAAGGAATGATTTTTCATATATATCTTGAAGAATTACATTCATTGGAAGCACCAACTTCCTTTGTTTTCCAGCTGCAACTGGAAGGAGGCTCCAACCCCCTAGCTTCTCAGGCTACAACCTGAGGGAAGCTCCAACTCCCCAATTCTCTGGCTACAACCAGAAGGAGGCTACAACCCCCTATGTTCTCTAGCTACAACCAGAAGGTGGCTAAAACCACTTGTCCTTTCCCTGTCTTGCCACACTAACGTAGAAGTAGAATGATGGAACCAATGTCACACTATCACTGTGAGATATACCGCTGTAAATCTGTACCAATAAATCTGAACCATGCATCAACCATGCATCAACCTGTAATCAAATTGTACCATACAAAATTCCATCAACCATGCACCAACCTATACAAAAACCTGTAATCAACCTGTACCCTAACTAAAACATTTGGTTTCACTTAATTTGGATGTGTTATGAAGAATTTATGACGTTTTTACCTGAAACACCTGTTTTTGACTAGTTTCAGGACTAGCTAGAAACCCTATTTTCCACGGAGTGTAAATCCAAAAGTACAATGACCCACAAGATTAAATTTTTACCACAACTACTTGGATATGTTTTCTCAATGGAATATCAATTTCACAGCCTGAATCATTGTATAAACAAAGTTACATAGAAAATGGTGAGATGACCTCTAAATGACATACCTTAGAAAGCACCATCAAAGGAATTTATCCTTCCTTGCATTTCGGCCTTCTTTTCTTCACCTTCCCTAATAATTTTGGCTTAGATATGCTTGGTTACCTCAGAAACCTATATATATTCAATATGGTCAAGTGTTATTAAAATGAGAGAGCCTTGCCTTTTATTTATACTCTCCAAATAGCTTCCTTAAAAACATCTTCTAGGTCACTTGGCCCCACTTTCCTTATTTTAGGGTTAACCCACTTCTAATTTCTCCATTAAATTTATTATTGAAATAATTTATTTTGTATTCACTTTGAATTA